>LPNX010559488.1:756145-845313 GCA_001517045.1 Pseudotsuga menziesii
ATAGCCAAGTACCCATTCCAACATAATATATCCTGATCGTCCACCAAACCAATAAAATGTGAACTAAGGTAGCCCTATTTTATCAGATAAGTCACTCCTAGACATCCAATATCTTTCAGAAAATATATACCTGTAGAATGTAATTTATCAATCAGATGAGGAGGTAACAAATATCTCCATTTGCATCCAACCCATGGATCCATACCAATGCGAACACTAGCTCCATTCCCTACCTTCAAACAAGGAAATCACCAATAAGATCAAATGACCAAAGCATAGATTTCCAACATATAGATATACCTCTTTTCTTCTTTTCATTGACTTTGATCCAGTCCAGTAAAGATAGAGGCCTAATATATTTATGTATAGCAATCTTAACCCATAGTCCCAATTCATGAATAATATTCCAGACACTCTTTGCAGCAAGTGCCTTAGCAAATAAAGCAGGTACTTTCAGTCCCCAACCCCCCAAAAATTTTGGGTTTTCCAGAACCTTCCATGAAGTCCATGGTAATCTAGTAGATGATTCATAATTACCAAACCATAAAAATTTGAAGCATATCTCCCTAACCTTCTCTATGATACCCACCGGAATCCAAAAGTGCATCCAGTAAACCGGTAAAGCCTCAAGAATAGATTTTTCCAATGTAAGCTTACCACCCTTGGACAACCACCTGAAACTCCAATTCTTTCTTCTTCTTTTTTCCAGCTTTTGCAATCAACCAGTCCCAATCTTTCAATAAGTGTCTGCAAGGTTTGAGATAAAAGCCAATATACTTCATACCTCTTTCAATTTTAACAACATAAAATGTAAAAATGTTATGTAAAGAGATCAACTTTGTTTCATCCAAACCAGAATAATAAAAGGAGGATTTGTCCTCATTTATCACCATCCCGGAAGCTTTACAGAAATCCATCAAAATCTCATACAAAGTAGATTAAGACTTAGCAGATCCATCAGTAATCATTACAATATCATCCACAAATAGGACATCGGTTAAAGTAATATTATTGCCAAATGAAATACCCCAATAAGACCCACAATCCTTAGCATAAAGAAGAGCCCTACCCAAATCTTCAATGACAATAAGGAAAAGTAGGGGGGCAAGAGGACAGCCCTGTCTGAGTCCCCTCCCAGACCTAAAAAAGGTTGATGCTACTCCATTTATCAAAACAGAAAAAGATACAGAGGATAGACTGCTCATAACCCAGTTGATAAAATATACAACAAAACCCATCTTGGATAAGATAACCTGCAAGAAGGTCCAACTGACCCGATCATAGGCTTTTGACAAGTCTATTTTCAGGACCACAGATTTTAAACCTTTACAATGAATAGTATGCATTCCTTCCTAAACAACACCCACATCATCATGTATCTATCTTCTAGGCAGGAAACCGAACTGTTCACCAGAGATATATCTACCCAAAACACTTTTTATTATGGTAGATATAATCTTTCCAATGATCTTATAAATATAATTACACAAAGAAATAGGACGAAAACCTTCAAAGGACATAGGGGAATCATATTTAGGAATCAAAGCTATGAAAGTCAAATTAAAGACAACAAGAATTTTGCCATTCTTCCGGGAATCCTCAATAACCCGCAATAAATCCATTCCCATTACATAAAAAAGAACCCTACAGACCTCTATAGGAATCCCATCTGGACCCTGACTCTTATCATTCTTACTCATAGCTAGAATAGACTGAATCTCCTTCAATGTAACAGGATGCATAAGATCATTATTATCCTCATCAGAGATAGAGGATGGGAAGTTATCAACAATTTTCATAAGTTCAGGAAGGTGAAGATTCTTATCATCCTGAAACAATGTCTCAAAATGATGTACTCCAGCCCCAACAATAGCTTCAAACCCCTCCACAATATTTCCTCCATCATCCCTAATCTTCCAGATAGAGTTAATATTCTTTCGATGGTTGGCAAATTTGTGAAAGAAAGGGGTATTATCATCCCCACATAAAAGCCAAGTAGCATGCTTTTCTGTATGGCCTCATGTTCACGATCCAAAATAATATTTCTCTTTCGATATTCCAACTCAGTCAAAGATGCCTTATGCTCATCAGAAGCAAACCCGAAACCAACCTTATTAAAGGACTCACCCAACAATAATTCAATGTCCACTAGATCTTTAAAATACAACTCCTTTTTCTTAACAGACCAAGCAATGGAAACATCCTTGATACGCTTAAGATTATCAGCAAATTGAACAACAGGGGGCTCAACCGGATTATTAGTATACACAACCCATGAATCTTGTAATAATGTAACCAGATCTTCATTCATAAGCCATTGAGCATTAAACTTGAAAGGACTCCTCACCTTCAAACCCTTATTCAAAACCTGAAGAAAAACAAGATTATGATCAGAATCCCCTCCACATCCCACTCATTGGCGAAAAAGGAAATCGTGAGCTAAAAGATCAACCAAGACTAACAATCTATCCAATCTCTTACAGATACTATCATCCCCCACTCTTTTGTTTGACCATGTAGGGAGCATGACAGATGGATCAATATCAACAAGGCCAATGTTCTCCATAGCTTTAGTGAAAAAATCTAATAAGTAGCCCATTCTTGCCATGACACCCCAAATCTCAGATAAACCCAAGGAATAATTCAAGTCCCCTCCAAGAATTAACCTATCACACTTAAGGTAGTCCAAATCCAAAAGGTTATTCCATAACCTTTCTCGATCAGCATAAGGCCCATAGATATTGACAAAGCACAAATCCATATTAAGTTCAATAGAAAACAGAGACACACACAGACCAGATCCCACTGCCCACGCATTCAATAAATGGAACATGTGATACCTCCATCCTAAAAGAATACTTCCCGATTTGCCCCTGGCATCCATAGAAATAAAAGTCCATCCATTCAACATGGATTCCAGTTCTCCCGCAAACAAAACCCCGTCACCCATAGATTCTTGAAGAGATAGAACATCAACATGCTGGTCTTCAACCAACCTGCAGACCGCTAGTTTTTTAGGCTTACTAGCTAAACCCTGACAATTAAGGGTCATTATAATCATAAGTATACCCTAGCAGGGGCATACACTGCTCTAAGTGCCCCAGAGTCATCAATCTCCTTAATAACCATCCGAGAAGAAAGACCACTAGAACTAAAACATGGGATGCCAATACCAGGGATGTCTCTAGTATCAGAATGAGAATCCCCCACAGTCTTAGAACATGACCGAAGAAAATAACAAGATCCAGAAACAGTGTTTTCCTTAATAGGAGATACAAACCCTAGGTCCCTCAATAGATATGCAGACTTAAAACCTTCCTCAAACCCAACACCAATAGAATCCTTCACATTCCAGTTCAGATCAATGGACTCATTAGCATAACCAGCTAAAGAGGAGATACAAAGAGGTTTAAGTGCCTTCAAAATGGAAGAACTGATTTCCGCCTCATCTGGTGAAATACCCAAACCCTCATCCTTAGAATCCACCAGGCCCTCATCCAATACAAAAAGTTGTTCAGCAGGGAACGACCCATGATTTTTAACCTGTCAAATAGGATTAGACTTAGAGGCATATTCAAAAGGATGATGTCTATAAAAGGATAGATGACACTGAGAAATCGAATGGCCAAGGCCATGACACCTATTACACCTAAACGGTACACCCATGTAATCTAGAGGTTGGTTAAACTCATAATCCCCATGTTTAATGACAATATCATATGCTAAACCTTTACGAATATCAAGAAGAACCAAGATCTTCCCTAAACAGGACACATCCGAAGCTAAAAAAGACAAATCCGCCTCCAGAAATGTCCCCAAGGTGTTCCCAACCAATTTAAAGAAATCAACAAACCAGAATTCAAAAGGTAAGTTCGACAATTTCACCCAAATGGGTAATGTATCATACCTCTCTGTTCGTGGATCAAAGAGTGGCGTCCAACGCTTTAACAACAAACAAGCGCTGTCCCATTTCCAAACACCCACAAGAACCCGAGCTGCATCCTCTTATGTTTGGAATTTGAATGCTATCCACCCCCATGGAAGGATAAAAAAATCAGGACTAGTACCAACAACTTCCATCCATGAATCAATCACCCATTTATTAACCCCCTTCGAAACGACCCACCAGGGTGAGTGCATTTGTGAGTATAATCTCGTTCAATGCAATATCCTCGCCAACAACCAATAAGGGAGGATTATCCATTTTACGCACATGATTCTTCTTACGCTTCTGTGGCCTAGAAACTGGATATGCATTCCCTCGAAATGATGGACTTTGAACATCAATAACCAAAATGGTTTCAGACACCAGACCAAGTAATTCTCCCATCAAATCATTCCCAACCGCTTTAAGAGAAATTACAAGTCATCCATCATTCAAATTATTCAACCCTCCAAGATCCTACGGAAGAAAGGATTTATCCAAAACTTCCCCCGACATCTTCTTCATCACCAGCCCACCAGCAGATACATCCAATCCTAAACCAACCCTTGCCACATAACCCAAATCAAAACCCTACAACTCCCACATAGAGACAGTATTTGGGAAATTCGGACCCAAACCCTTAACAACAATGAGCATTAATGCAACCAGTGGACTATACCCTAACTGCAAATCCTCGCAAGCAAATGAAGGCTCAAAACCGACGGTACCATCCTGCAACTCCCAACTAGATACAGATGATATGCGTGCCTGACCCGGACAAAAACATACAGAAGGCCCCATAGCACCCGGAGCAGCAGCCACAATCAACAAAACCTCACAACAAGATGAAACAGGTTTGCCAACCTTAGGTTCATTCTCCCTAGGAAAAATTAATGCGCACCGCCCTTTGGGAGGTGTACGAGCCAAGTTCTGAATTGCTCGAAGAGACATAATACCCTAAGCTACACTAAGACGATATAAAATAGAATCTTGAAAATCACCACCCGTCAACACAGAACCCAAAGTTCCCGAAAAGAAGTACGTTCTGTACTTAAGAAAACCTAAAAAAGCTAAGACCCTAAATCTCAAATTTATTAATGGTGGAGAGGCATTAAAAACAAAATTCAGGTTTTTAAAAATGACATACCTTACATTTATACTCAATTCATAAATTGCAAGATAGCATTACAAAATGTTTCTATTTATTGCTTATTAATACTTACACTAGAATTTTCCTTTAAATTTGATTGACTACTATGCTTTATCATAGATTTACTAGATGAAAGTTTCATTACATAAACTTATATTATCTACACACAACTTTCTCTCATTTTTGCAACATATCCAAGTTCTTTTGGATGTTTCATTACCATACTTTCAAGTATCCTAGTTATTATTATTAATAATAATATTAATGAATGGTTGAAATTTGAAACTTCCCAAATCAAATTCAAAACAAAATTTAATAAAATAATAATGATTAAAAAAGACAGAGTGTATAAGCGCATAACCAATCAAAGGAAACTGATAAACCACATCTAAGCATTTGGCGTGCCATGTGCGTGCCTCCTCATGTGAACGTAATTTCTTTAACATGGTTAGATATTTAACGGCGTAGTTATATGCCACGGTTATCTAGTTAGGGCTCATGGATCAACACGCATCGGAGGAGGGGGAGTAAACTGACACAGCTCATTTCATGTTGAATGTCAATTTTAATCTCTGCTCCGTAAGAATTGGATCAATAATAAAGTAGAAAGCTAGTGAAGATGTCAGGATACGAGGAAAATGGTGCAGGGTTCGACTCTCCTCCCATTCGCCAATACGGTGAATACGGGGCGTCTCCATACCAAGTTTCTGATGACGGAGGAGAGTGGCAGCGCCAGGTGCTTCTGTTCTCAACACCTTCATGTCGCGATGTTGTTTTTCGTTTTAAAAATGAACCCTGAAAATTGGCTTCTTTTGGGTAATTCTCTTCTTTTTCCTCTTCCGTCATGCTTTGTACGCTTGCATGCTTCCAGATTATAGATAACATTTAGGCATCAGCTAAGGGATGCAACCATCCTGGTAATTTTCTGGCATCCTACCAGGATTCCATGATAATTGAACAACACCTGACTTGCTGGGGATGATTAAACTAAACCTAGTATCCGGCAGACAGTTAATTATGTATATACTGTGAACGGGGGCTTAGGTGGTAAAGCGGGTGTGTTCGATATCTCTACCAAGGTTAAAATCTCTCCCACTTGTAGCCTGTGAATCCTTTGCAAGCGGGCTTGCATCAAACAGTCGGGACCAGGTGCAAATCTTGGGTGATTTTGGCAGAATAAGCATTCCCCACCCACATCTTTTTAACTGAAGGGATCTTCGTCGAATGTTATAAGCTCGCTACATAGCACTTTAGTATTCTCAGATTGGTTAAGGGCACATTTTCCGCAAAATGATAATAGGAAGCACCTTGTAAAATATGTATATACTATATATGGTCTCATGCTCTCCCACTGAAGTACTGAAATTCCGCTTGCATGGAAAGTATCTGACTCCAATTGATATGCATTGGGTGCCATCACCTTTGACATTCCAAACACCCAATTAAACCTGTAAGCTGTGCAGCGGGCCAAACATAACAAGGGGTGAACCCCACTGCTTTATACACTTTGGTAAAATTATTGCATGCACACTGCTATTGCTACCTATATTATCCTAGATGGTTTTGACTGCACGTCTTGCAGAATTGTATACTTAGTGCACTGTGCTATTATGCACACTACCTTGAACTTTGCTGTACTATCTTCTCACCACATCCAATAATATTTACTTTTCATGGCAGGTAGAACAAATGGGACATGTGGCTAAGTGGAAGAGGGTAGTTATTAGTTTCAGTTATATGCCACTGCCAGAAATCTGATATGAAAGCTGATTGTAAATGGAGCCAAGTTGTTAGTTCACTGAGACATCTGCAGAGCAGCAGGTTATGAGTGTGCAACCAGTTTATAGTGGCAGTACCGAATATAGACTTTTATTCATGGATGTTTTAGCACATATCTGTTATTCAAATTTCAAAGAAGCATAAACTGCACCTAAAATTATCACAGGCCTTCTTTCCCCACGCTGCCTGCAGTGAAACGTTCACAATTGGGATTTCTGAGCCATAAGTCCAATTTCTAGCTTATTATTTGTTTATAGTGCTTTTTGTGAACTTTTGCTCTTCCAATTCCAGAGGACTCCTACTGAGTCACTGACACTGGATTCCTCTTGGAACTTCACAAAATTCCATGTATCATTATTTATGTAATGAAGGTGTCGAGACCTAAGCCTTGGGTTCTTTAAAACATGCACTGCTATTACTGAGATAAAGACAGAGAACTGTGTTGATTCCATTGTATTTCTTACTCAACCTTTTGTGCAACTGCTGTCAAACTTTTTGACACACTGAAAAACTACCAAATAGAATATCAATAAACACATTGAGGACCACATTGCACTGATTTGAATTTTTGGCACTCTTGGCTTCTGATATTATATAGTTTGCAACCACACAAGTCTGCAATCATATTATGGCAATTTTAACACCGGGAAATTTCTGGTTTTCAACATATGGATGAAAGCATTTCAAATGTTTTGAAATTTTAGGTGATGAAAACAGTATTCATAATGGAATGAAAAGGTATTTTCGATTCTAGCATTAGTACTGCAAAGCTTTAATGACCATTGTTTGCAAACAATGCAGCTTAAATAGTTCATAATGTTTAATTGGAAACATTATTTCAAAATATAGTTGAAAGTGAATAAACATACCTAGAGATACTAGAATGCATAAAATTCACAAGAAAGTTAGATGAATCTTCTGAAGAAACTTGGCTATGCAAGGATCCATATGGAAGGATTGACAGAAGATGGGCAGCTAGGATACTGAAGTCAACTAGGTTAGGATATTCAAAGCATCTGTAGAGTGCACTGCTTTTCTAGTCGGAGTTCTTGGCTGTTTGTTTTGCAATAATAGTCTCGCAGTCAAAGATAGTCTCCAACGAAGAGGCTGTATAGATGCCAGTTGTGTAATCTTTCACAAAACAGTGACAATCGAGCATCTTTTGTGGAGTTGCAGGTTAGTCAACACTTTTCAGGATTGGGTGGTACCAAAATATATTTCTTTGTATAGTGCCCCCATTTGGTGGACAGGGTGTAAATTTTTCTTTAATATTCAACTAGGGCTAAACAGTGCATGCAAAATATCCATTGCTAACCACACATGAATATCTTTTACAGTATGCAACGGAATATAAAACTGAGAAATAAATCGCAACATCACATCACGATATTGACACTATTATTTTGGGTATGGAAACCCCCGGAAAAACCCAAGATGGGAAAACCGGTGCAGCAGTCAGATATAGATTTTATTATGAGAAAATATGGAACTTTTACAATCACTGCAAATTCACCCAAACTTGGCGAATGCAGTACCCGGCAGAATCACTGGGCAAATCCCAGCTAAACCTCAACACCCTCCTATGTGAGTGTACGGCCCAACTGTATGAAGTTCGATGATTCTGTTGTTCGCTCCTCCGTCTTCTCGGCTAAATCCTCTGTCTGACTTTCTCTCCTTGTCTGTGTCCTGTCTCTGTCGGAATACAAGTGTGTGTTCTCTCCACCAATTGATCTCTTTTTTATAACTTTAGGTAAAGCGAAAACCCTAATTTCACTTTCACTTTAACTGGTGGTAAAGCAAAAACCCTAATTTCACTTTCACTTTAACTAGTGGTTCACTAAAGTTAATTTATATCACTTTAATTTATTTTCCAAAGTAAACTTAGGAAAAGTAAATTAAATACAACTGGTTTCCTATTTTAAGTCTTTTGCATGCAAGAACACATGCATGCAGGAAGACCTTTCTTGTTGCTACTAGTTTAACACTCCCTCTCAACGAGGAAGGGATTTGGTAGCAACCTCAACTTATCCCTGAACTTCACAAAACTCTGTCTGCAAAGTGCCTTGGTGAAAATGTCCGCCACCTGCTCATCTGTCTGTTTGTACTCCAACCGAACGGTTCCCCTCTGAACACAATCTCTCAAGAAGTGGTATCTGATGTCTATGTGTTTGCTCCGGTCATGGAACACTGGATTCTCAGATAGCCTGATGCCACTTTGATTGTCACAGTGAACTACTGTAGCCTCTAGCTCACACTCGAACAACCCTGCAAGTAACTTCCTCAGCCACATACCCTCACAAGCAGCCATGCTGGCTGCCATGTACTCAACCTCTGCCGAGCTCAATGCAACTGACTTCTGCTTCCTGCTGAACCAAGAGACAACCCCTGATCCGATTCTGAAACAACAACCTGAAGTACTCTTTCGGTCCTCTACACATCCTGCCTAGTCAGCATCTGTGAAACTTGCTAACTGTACACTCCCCCTACGTTCATAAACCAATCCATACTCCACTGTACCTCTAATGTAGCGAAGTATGCGCTTCGCAGCCGTCCAATGCATTCTCCGAGGGTCCACCATGAACTGACTCAAAGAGTTGACTGCAAAGCTGATGTTTGGTCGAGTGTTGACCAGATACATAAGCGATCCGATAAGCTGACGATACAAGGTAGGATCAAATCCATCTAATCCTGATGCATCAATCTTTCTCCAGTTGGAAACTAGAGGTATGGCCATAGGCTTGCAGTCCTCCATCCTGAATCTGTTCAGGATCTCTACTGCATACTTCCCCTGTCCGATGAAGAAGCATCCATCTCTTTGCCAAACCTCCAAGCCCAAAAAGTAATGCATCAGCCCAAGGTCTTTCATCTCAAACTCTACTGCAAGGTTGGACTTACAGTCTCCAATCAGCCTCTCATCTCCTGTCAAAAAGAGATCATCCACATATAAGACCAGTATGAGAGGCACCTCACCTGTCAAGAAGTATAGGTTGTGGTCAGCCTCACTCCGTTGAAATCCCATCTCCCGTAGATAGCTGTCAATCCTTGAGTACCATGCTCGAGGTGCCTGCTTGAGCCGGTAAAGAGATCAATGCAGTCTGCATACATGCGTCTCCCTGTTCTCCACATCAAACCCCTCTGGTTGCTCAATATACACCTCCTCCTCTATAACTCCGTTGAGGAAGGCAGTCTTGATGTCCATCTGATGGACACGCCATTCCATCTCAGCTGCTAGTGAGATAATGGTCCGAATGGAAGAATACCTGGCAACAGGGGCGAAGGTCTCCTCATAATCAATACCCTCCTTCTGTGAAAACCCCTTTGCCACGAAGCGCACCTTGTACTTCTCTACGCTTCTGCCTGCTACATGCTTCACCTTGTAGATCCATCTGGATCCCACCACCTTTTTCCCTTGTGGCCTCGGCACAACCTCCCATACTTGTTTTTTCATAATGGAGTCATACTCCTCAACCATAGCTTCCTGCCACACATCATGTTGTGCAACTTCCTCGAAGCTAGAAGGTTCAGAGTTAATCAACTCTGTCATCAGTGCCATATAACTAAGCCTCTCTGGTGGTACACTCCGTCTCAAAGATGTTTGTGGAGGATCTACCTGCTTGGAATCTTGCACTGTGGATCTAAACCACTTAGGCCTTGGCCTAGTGTCAACCTGCTACGGCTGCTAGATATCCGTCTCTTGCTGCAGCTCATCCTTCAATTCAATGACTGAAGGATCCTGTCCACCTGACTCCCTCTGACAACTAGAACCTGTGCTTTGTGTTTGTACCTGTACCTGTACATCTGGCTCCTCCAACTTGACTCCCGACTCCTGTGCTGGCTGCTGCTCTGCCGGTAAGTCCAGAGATCTTTGCAAGGCCCTGTCCTCATCGAACTGGACATCCCTGCTCACAATGATCCTCCTCCGAGCAAGAATGTAAACTCTATATGCCTTCGAAATCTCGCTGTAACCAACAAGTAACCCCTTCTCTCCAGAAGGGTCCAACTTCTTCTTATTGTCAGCATAAACATGACAATAGCAGACACTGCGGAATATGCGAATGCGACTCACATCTAGCCTAGTGCCTGTGAAGACCTCCTTTGGTGTCTTCCTCCCTAAGGCTGTGTGGGGACACTTGTTTTGAATGTATACTGCAGTCCTGAATGCTTCGGCCTAGAGGAATAGTGGTAATCCCTGATCAAATAGCATGGCCTTGGCTGCTCCAACCATAGTCCTGTTCTTCTGCTCTGCAACTCCATTCTGCTGTGGGGTATGGGGCACAGTGTGCTCCTTCTTGATCCCCTCAACCGAACAATACTCCATGAACTCATTGGAAGTGTACTCACCCCCGTTGTTTGTCCTCAACACTCGAATCTTCTTTCTTGTTTGGTTCTCCACAAGAGTCTTGAACTCTCGGAACCTCTCAAAGACTTCTGACTTGGCCTTCAAGAAATAGATCTAGGTTTTCCTAGAATAGTGACTAGTCATCAATGAAGGTTATGCAGTAACTGTAACCACTGAACGAATGGACACTCATAGGTCCGCATACATCCAAATGCACCAAGTCCAAGGTCTCCTTAGACTTGTGCTCACTTTGTGGGAAGGGCTTCCTAATGTTCTTCTCCAAAGCACAACCCTTGCAGTGGTTATGCTTTTCCTCTTGTACTTGAGGAACTCCAATGACTACCTATCTCAATGCTTCAGTGCTCCATGGTGTAAGTGTGCCATCCTCCTATGCCACAACTCACCTTGACTGGTGTTGCTGACTAGAGCCTTTGCAGGCTCAAAGTGTAATCTGTACACTTTCCCGCTCCTTCTGCCAATCACCCGATCCAAGCTCCTATCTGACCCCTTGGGCCTGATATGCACTCTATGGTCACGAAACTTCACCTGATATCGCTTGTCCTCCAGAGTGGAGACTGATATAAGGTTCTTGGTCAGTCCTGGAACATATAACACATCATCAAAACTAAGAGGTTTGTCAGACTCCCTCTCAAATGAAATAGTGCCAACTCCCTGCGCCTGATACCGTGCATCATCACCCAGCTCAATGTGGATCCCTGTTCCACCCTCCTGCAAGTCTTTGAAGAATCTCTTCTTTCCAGTCATGTGACTAGATGCTCCACTGTCAATGTACCATATGCTGCTCCCTGTGGTGCTTGCCATGCAAGCTATCAAACAGAACTCCTCATCGAAGTTCCTGCTGAACTCATCCACCTCTGCAGATCCAGCCATCTGAGTGTTACTCTTCTTCTTCCTGTCTGGGCACTGGGAGGCAAAGTGTCCCTGCTTGTGGCGATAAAACACTTGACCTTTGACACGTCAAGGTTCTTCTTACCATCCTTCTTCCTCTTTGCTTTCCCCTTGCTCTTCCTTATAAGGGCTAGGGCCTCCTCATCCACAATCTGTGGGGCACTGTTGGATGAGCCTGATCCTTGACCCATGCGGGTCTCCTCCTGCACAAAGTCATCCCATAGTCTCTGCCAATCAGGGAGCTTCTCCCTAGCCACAACACCTTTGACAAAGGTGTCCCATGGCTTAGAGAAGCCATTGAGGGCTATCTGAACTAGCTCCTCATCCACTGTCTTAGAGCCAATAGCTCCAAGCTCGTCCCTGATCTGTGTGAGCCTCGTGAGATAAGGCACCACTCCTTCTCCCTTAGCCATCTTGGTGCTGCGCATCCTCTCTTGCAACACCATCTTCCGGTTCTCGTTCTTGCTTTGGTACAGACTCTCCAAAGCAGTCCACATCTCTGCTGCGGTCTTCTACCAGAAAGGTGAGGGACTATATGGTCCTTCACTCCATCCATGATAATCAGCATGGCTCTGGAATCAATCTTCTTCCAAGCTGCTAGATCTGCCGGATTTGTGGGTGCAACCTTTGTGGAGTCAATGTGCTCCTTTGCATCATTGACGTCCAGGATCTTTGTGATCCTTTCTTTCCATGTAGGAAAGTTCTGAGCACCTTGGAGTCTATCCTTAACTCTCAACTGCACGGCCATAGTGAAGTGTACCTGTCAAACCCTAAATCTGGAAGTCTAGGTTTGTGTCTTCTTATAGATCTGCCCCTGATCTATTGCTGCTGCTGCAAATCTCTCAGCTTTAGCTCACCAGAGCTTTGATACCATGTAAATTTTCCTTTAATATTCAACTAGGGCTAAACAGTGCACGCAAAATATCAACTGATAACCACACATGAATATCTTTTACAGTATGTAGCTGAATATAAAACTGAGAAATAAATCACAACATCACATCACGATATTGACACTATTATTTTGGACATGGAAACCCCCGGAAAAACCCAAGATGGGAAAACCGGTGCAATAGTAAGATATAGATTTTATTATGAGAAAATATGGAACTTTTACAATCATTGCAAATTCACCCAAACTTGGCGAATGCAGTACCCGGCATAATCACTGGGCAAATCCTAGCTAAACCTTAACACCCTCTTGTGTGAGTGTACGGCCCAGTTGTACGAAGCTCGATGATCCTGCTGCTTGCTCCTCCGTCTTCTCGGCTAAATCCTTTGTCTGACTTTCTCTCCTTGTCTGTATCTTGTTTCTGTCGGAATACAAGTGTGTGTTCTCTCCACCAATTGATCTCTCTTTTATAACTTTAGGTAAAGCAAAAACCCTAATTTCACTTTCACTTTAACTAGTGGTAAAGCAAAAACTTAATTTCACTTTCACTTTAACTAGTGGTTCACTAAAGTTAATTTATATCACTTTAATTTATTTTCCAAAGTAAACTTAGGAAAAGTAAATTAAATACAACTGGTTTCCTATTTTAAGTCTTCTACATGCAAGAACACATGCATGCAGGAAGACCTTCCTTGTTGCTACTAGTTTAACACGGGGTTCATGTTTGGAGATAGTTGGATAAACAGACAGGCAAGAAGAGCCATACGGGATGCTATTAAATAACATGGATTTTATTCTTATGGAGAGTTTGGTGTCAAGTCGCATTTGATGGAGAGATACATTGTTTTGTCTGGAGGAATTTGCTGCATTCAAATATAATCTAGCAGTGTATAATTTGCAGCTGAGATAGGAATTTTCAGGAAAGATACTAAATCTCTTTGAGTTGAGGTGAAAACAAATATTCTCACTCTACTTGCGTACACAGGGAGGGGGAGTGGGCATGCCTTACTTTTGCTGAAGATGTATGGTTTTATGATGTATCCTTTTGTGTCCTTTAATGAAATATAAGGTGATCGCTTTTTTGTTTCCAGTGAAACAAAATTGCCACCTTTTTATCTATCATCCATAGATCTTTCATGTGAGCCAGGACTCTAACAGGTACAAAAGACTGACTGAGATGTATAGCTACCACATATACAGAGATGCTAAATTTAGAATATGCAGAGAGTATCAACATAAAAGAAGCAGTATCAACATAAAAATGTAGCCAAGATAAGACTAACTGGAGTACCAACACAACAAATCATAGATCGGCTAAACAGATGTTTGATGAATGAGCCCTGCTCATTGACTTTCATGATGATCATTATGCCTGGAGTGCCCCAAAGACCCTTTTTAGAGAGCTGATCTGTAGTGTGGTCATGCTCATGGAAAACATGCAGGAACTGAATCTCTGAGAAGTTTGTGGAGATGTCTTTCATCGACCTTCCCGGATTCATCAGACTGATATCTTCCAGCAAAGAGGTCCCATTCATCAGACTGATATCTTCCAACAAAGAGATCCCATTCATCTAATTCACGTTCAGAGTGGAATCCTCAAAGACCTGTATATTCCTGATGCCATTGTCCCAAGCTATGTGAAGAAGGAATTTAAGGGCCAGGAACTCGGCCTTATTGTTAGTACCCTGGAGTGCATTGTCGGTAAATTATATGAACCTGTCATCCAACAAGTACAAGATTCCATCAATTCCTTGGGTGCACTCTTGACCCTGACAAGTGTCATCGAAGAACGCCTAGATGTGAGATTTATCAATCATCAGCTCTCCTACCACCCTGGGAATGTGCATGGCCAAATCCTCCTTGAAAAAGCTGATCAAACCCAGAATTTGACCCACAGTTTGGAAGGAGGGAATGGAAACATTGTTAAAGATAGCTTCATTCCTTGCGAGCCATATGCCCCATAAAGCTAGGAAAGAAAGGCAGTACAGAGGCTTTAATTCCTGTCGAGAGAACCACTGCTGCAAAATGTGAGAAACATCATCGCAATTTCAAAGGTTTTGAAGATGCAACCCAGATTCCAAGTCTTTCCACACTTGTATAGAATAGGGGCAATGAAGGAAAATATGAGGAGTGTCTTCCTCCCATATTCTGCAAAGGCTGCACCTACTTGGACCATCCATTGTCTTTTCTCAAATTTTCCCAGGTCACCACCTTATTAGAAAGCACCAGCCAAACAAAGATCCGACATGGAGGGGAGACCGGACCTTCCAAACAATGAAGGTAACATCGGTGAAAAATCACCGTTTTTTTCCAGTGTCTGAAATATCGGCTGGAAAAAAACACGATTTAAAAAAAATCTTTACGCGATTTTTTGGTAAATAGTGTGCCACAATGGAAAAAATCGCCAAGGAGGTTTTTTCACAGTTTTAAAAACTCAGATTTAAAAAAAAAATTGATCAGTTTTGTACAAGTGACATTGAACTCAACAATACTAAATGATAATGTTAAATTCTTAAAGTAAAAGTGACATTCTCTTTATCTTTCATTTTCTATCTTTTTATTTAAGTTTTTAACATTACCTTTAATTGTTTTAGGATGTTTGAGAGTGGTTCCAACCTCATCAGACTTCATATGCAAAAAGTAGAATTTTAGAACCCATTCAGAATTCAATAGACTTATGGTTTTCAGGATTTTAGGATTGCAACGTTTCCACTGGATTCTATCATATATGAGTAAGGGATTATAATTTAATCAAGCACATCAAGCTCTATATGTACCTTGATGTTGGTGGTGCTGATGCCTAATTGTTGAAGTTGATTGAACTCCTCTGTCATGACTCATGACCTTAATAAAAAAATGTATCCTTCAATCAAGCAAAATCACTTATTAAGCATGGGAAGCTCTTTCTACTTTATTTTAATGCTTGGATTAAGAAGTTTCATCAAAATTGTAGGGTGTTGACTAATGTGCTTGGAGGATCAACTTTGAGATTTGAGGTAGAGGCAAGGGATAGAGCCTAGAGGAGGGGGGAACATGGTGCTATTGATGAATAGGATCCGAACATAGACAATGATTTTGATGATTATGTATTTTCATTTTTGATACAGATATGTATTGGACTTGGTGCCATTTTGATATATTCACCCTTAGATGGTATATACATGAGTAGACTTTGCATATTTTGTCTCTAATGGTTTGGAATCATAGCTTGGAATCTTTAATATAATTTTTTTCATTTAAATCGTAAAATTTTGTGTATTTAGTAGTTCGAGACTGGAGTCATTGAAATCAAACCGCTCTGAGTTATTTGCATCCACTACATCTATATATCAGTGCTTTCTCCATATTTATGTGTCAATGTGTTTATTTGATGTTGATGTTGCTTTATATGTTTAAAATTCTGATTTGTATTTTTCAATGTTTGCTGCTGTGTGCCAATTTTTGCCGATTTTTTAACCAATGTTGCTGAGAAGTTGTATTTGGGACCCTTGTCGATTTCTTGCTGATGCCAAAATTATCTACATTGCTTCCAAATTTGTTTATACCACCACTTCAGCTCCACCGAACTTGGGAATTGGGATTGATGCCCCTTCTTGACTGTATAGGACCCCCCATTCTTCTCTCCTAACCACACCAATTGGTTTGTATCTTCATGAATTTGAATGTGGCCATGTTGTTGACTTTGGAGAAAGGATTGCCACTCAACACGAAGGTTGTTTCGAATACCTATCGCTTGGGAATTTGTCTAGCCCTGCTACCAACTGAGGTGCTATTCTCATCATTGACTTGAGACAGATAGAGAAAATTGTTAGCTCTAAGAAAACCTAAGAGATTTGGAGAAAGGATGATCTCCCGCTTGTAGCCCATGATTGAGTCTTCACCAAGGTGGACTAGTTCACCATTACCCACCTTCCAAACGAGAAGTAGACCTATAATCAAGAAAGCAACAATCTTCACCTTCCAGTGGAGGGAGCCGCCTTTTGAGGACTCAGGTTCCATGCATATCCAACTCATCCTTGTTGAAATGATGTAATTTCGAAGAGTATTCTACTTGTACTTCACATTGTTATTATTCCTCCTTCGGGAGATGTTACTAATGTAAAAGGTCATGTAAAAGTCATGAGGTAAACCCTCCATTGTAAGTTGGGTCAATAGCACCCAGAAAAAAAGAATATAATTATTATTGTGAAGTTTACCTAGGTAGGTTGGCCTTGTCAGTTAGATAGGTCAGCCTAGTTAGGGAAAATGTTAGTTGGGAAACTAGCATAAATAGGGAGGCGCCCTCCCTCATTTATACACATTCACTCACACTTGTATTATGCAAGAGAGAGAAACAAGGAGGGACAGAGAAGGAGGAGGACTAGTGTCTTTGGTGTTTTGGCTCTTATGCTTGGGGTTTGGTCTCTCACTTGATGAGACCTTGGTCTTTGGTCATTGCATACTGGTAATCTATATTGAGGAAGCTTTTGTTGGGTTTTTTCCCTTGAGGATTTTCCCAGGATAAATTGCTGTGTACCTTATGATTGTGTTTCTTTCAGTGATCCTCTTTATGTTGTTATTGTCAAAATGTATTAAATGCTAATCAAGTTAGGACTTAATCTATGGCAGCATAGAAAACTTAACAATCCTATCATCCTGGTTCCAATATTTCATTTCTATTATGCTCTGCCATAGACCTTTCTTAGAGATTAGACTCCATATGGATTTTGTTGCAAGAGCTTTGTTGAAAGTGTGAATATCTTTTAAGCCCCACTCTCCTTCAACCTTTGGCTTAGAGATAGATTTCCAATTGGTTTAATGTAGACCTTGTGTGTCCTTACCCTTTCATAAAAAATGGCTACACAACCTCTAAAGTTTAGAAATGACTCCTTTCGGGATACTAGCCAGGATATTCGAGAGAACGAGAATAGCTTCAAGAACATAATTAAACTAAAATGAGCCGACCTCCTTTGGAAAGCCAATGGTTGTACCAATGGTAAATACGATCTTCAACTCAAGCCAGTAACTAGTTCCAATCATTCTTCCTATAACCATTCGACTTGAGAATAAAGCCAAAATACTTCATTCCCAAAGAGATATCCCCCACTGGGAATTGAAAGAGGTTTTGAAGCAGAAGAGAGACTTGCCCCTCCATATTAAGAAAGTACCAAGCTGATTTATCTTCATTGATTTTCATTTTGGTGGCTTTGCAGAAGAGTTGAAGAATATTTGAGAGAACCTTGCCTTCATGCATAGTTTCTTTAGTGATTTAAAATATGTCATTAACAAAAAGGAGGCGCGGGACCTTCAAATTCTTTCCAAAGGAGAGATCTTGTAAACATGAGAGGCCTTAGATTCATGAACGAGTCAACTAAGCCTTTCCGTCACAAGCAGGAAAAGATAGGGTGAGGGCATACAACCTTGTCTTAATCCCCTTGAGGGTGAGAGCGGACAACCTTGTCTTAATCCCCTTGAGGGCGAGAGCGGACAACCTTGTCTTAATCCCCTTAAAGGCAAGAAGAAAGGCGACATAGAATCATTGATTAGGATTGAGTAAGATACCGAAGTGAGGCAACCCATTATCCAAATTGAAACCAATATGAACCAACAACAACCTTGAATATAACCAGTTCACCCTATCGAATGCTTTTGAAAGATCTAATTTTATGATCATACCTGAAGGCTGAAACCTTTCGGACTTTTAGACTATGCAGACATTCTTGAGCAGAACTGATGGCTTTGTGTATTTGTTTGCCTTTAAGGAAAACAAATTGTTTCAGGCAAATCATTTTGGACAATATTGTATATAAATAAAATATCTGAATATTAAATAAAAATAATAAACATATAAATAATAATAATAATAATATAGTTAACTAAGGGATAATAAATAAATAGTTAATTATCCAAGGGAAACAACCCTTATGAATAGTCATCAAAGGTGCCCTTTAGGAATTATATATACTGGCCCTCTTATTTGTAATCTCATATCATCTCATATTTTATACATTTATTATATTTGTCCTTTATGGATTACAACCTACTGTCCTACTTACTACTTGGATTGGATATTCAACTATTGAATCATTGTGCATATTTAAGGAATGAATCTTGTTCATCTCATTGCAGTTGGAGTCTCTCCACCAGTGTCTTAACAATGATCTTGTAAACAATATTACAATGCGAGATTGGATGAAAAATCCCCGAAGTTGGTAGGCTTGTCAATTTTTCGGATTAGGGTTAAGAAAGTTGCATTGAAGGTCGAAAGAACATTACCAATAATTCTTACTTTCTCTACAACTTGTAGAAGGGCCTCCCCCATCAACTCGAAGAAGCTTAAGAAGAGTTCTATAGTCCAGGCAGTAGGCCCTGAACTTTTATCTTTTTGGAACTTAACCATGACACTTTCCATTTTGACAAAGTTACAGGTTCTGGAAACTTGATATTGTCTTGTAGGGAGACCAATCTAGGAAAATGAGTGCAAGTTCTGACCTCTTCCACAATGTTGGCCTCGACCGACTCAGAGTAAATATTTGAGAAATGTTGTACTCCTCAGTTAACTAGGCCAGAGAACCCCTTACGGAAAACACCATCAGGACCCAACAACTCCTAAATAGTATTTATGTTCTTCTTGTGATTTGGCACCCTTTGAAAATAGGACATGTTGTTGTCACCAAGAGCAACCCACGTTTCCCGACTTTTCATTCTTTAGTTGGCTTCTCTATCCTGTAACAATTTGGCTTTTTGATTTTCAAGATATTTGATGCGTTGAAGCTTCCCCTCGGAGAGAGGTTCAAGGTATGGGTTAGCTTGTAAACTTGATAATTCTGCTTCTAATTCAGAAATACCTTTGTCCCTTTCTTTATACCGACATCACACCCACTCCAAGATGACTTTTTTAAGACTTTTTAATGAGTTGGCTAATTATTGATTAGGACTTAGACCCAAACTGGCATCATACACCTTCCACTTCGATAGAACAAGATTCCCGAATTCCTGCTCAGTACAAATTAAATTTGAAAGGGGCAGTGGGATTATTTTCCCGTGAAGCTAGAAGAAGCTACATTAACTGGTGATTTGATCCCCCACCTATGGAGACCCACGATCTGCAAAGGGGAGTTTGGGATATAACAGAGTCAGACACCAAAAATGGTTTAGCCTCTTGTCCAAGATAGCTCAACCAGAGTGATTATTTCTTCACTTACGTTTTAGCACTTCTTGGGCAATGTCTATGAGATTGTGAATTTCCAACCGGTGAAGAATGAAATCGACAATAGGATTAGATCTTGGCAAAGCACCCCATACCTCGTTTCGAGACAAGATAACATTCAAATCGCCGTCGAATAATTAGGTTAACTTCCTCTAAAACCAATGAGTCCAACAATTGACTCCAAAAACCCTGTTTATGTAGATATGGGCCATAAGCATTGAGGATAGCAATAGTTGATAAGGTTGAGAGAGTATGCAATTGCACTAGAAGACCCGCACGGGTAGCATAACTGTCCAACAATTGAAAATCCTGGCTCCTACAACCACTTAAAAGACCTCTAGAGAGGCTTGATGTATCTACCCAGAGAATCTCCCAACCTTTCAAAAGATTTTGAAGGCGACTAACAACGCATGTGCCTTTGCATATGGTTTTCTGAATCAAGAAGATATTTGGTACTTCTTTCTCCACCAATCGATGGAGGGCCAAATGTTTGTTGGGGTTGGGCAGGCCTCAAATATTTAATAAAAAAAAATTTCATGGATAAGAGCTTGAAGAAGAGTCAATTGAGTGCCCTCTTTTATTTCCTCCACTGCTTTTGATTGAGCTTGTTTAATTAAGGATTTTCTGCTTGGTCCACTTTGGCATTTATCCTGTGAGATGTCACCCCAAACCTTCGGTGAACCACCCTAGATTTGTGGGGGCCCCACCCTTCGATCGTAAAGCATAGGGACTTTGCTTGGGCTTTGACCTCGGGCAAGAAGACTGACTAGTCTCACTCCTAATGCAGGGCACAACCTTGACTAGACTAGAGTTTTCCATACGAGGACAATAACTTGCGCCCCCAAAGCCCCTGTTGTCCTCTTCCAAAGAGGCCACGACTCGTTCGGACACCTTTTCAATAGGAATACAGAAATCGTTTGAGAAGTAAGAAAAATATGACCTTACCTTCTTGAGAGTAAGAGGTGGAGTCTATATCCAACACGATGTCTCTTAACTGTTTCGAGTTACTGAAAAGCTTAGGGGAAACTTGACCATCTTTCTTGCCATCGATCCCATTGGAACGATCAAATCTTTTGGGAGCATGGACTCATCCCTTAATTCGACCACTAGATGAATGTTGTTATTAGAACCGCCAACCTCCACTTTAGGAGCAAGAGAGGGTTGGGGGGGGGGGAAGTATCTTGATGCGGATGAGAAGTGGATAGTGGTGGGGAAACCAAAATTCTTTGTAGCTTTTATAACTTGAAGGAATATTATCAAATGTTCGCTGAGCCTCCTCTGTCCACCTAAATGCCCCTTTCTTTGTAAGATCAATTAGGAATGCTCCCAACTGCAAAAACCCCTTAACAAAGCATTTGTAATAACTCTGTAAGGTTCTTAGGCGGTGGCCAATCCAATATGGCGTGGATATTCTCCTGATGTACCTATACACCCTGTGCATTGATCACATGGCCCAAATATAAGATCTCTATCATGTCGAATTCACACTTTGAAGCCTTGGCACACAATGAATGCCCCTCCACGATGCCCAATATCTCATCCAAATGCTTCAAGTGATCCTCTCATGTCTAGCTGCATATAAGAAGGTCATCAAAGAACACCAACAAAAACTTCCGCAACTGACTGTTGAAGACGTGGTTCATGCAAGACTAAAAAGTGGCAAGTGCATTGGTTAACCCAAATGGCATGACCAAAAAGTCATAGTGCCCATAATGACACCCGAAAGCAGTTTTGTGAATATCTTGCTCGTTGACCTTGATTTGGTGATACCCTGATCAAAGATCAATCGTCAAAAAGTATACTGTTCCATGCAACTCATCTGACAACTCATCGATCTTGGGAATGACATACCTGTTTTGGATTTTTTTCTTATTCAGAGATGGATAATCGATACACATCCTCATGGTTCCATCCTTCTTCTTGACCAAGACAACTGGATAATCGAATAGATTGGAACTGTGTCTGATATGCCCCATCTCTAACAACTCCCTTATTGCCTTCTCTATCTCATCTTTGAACTTCTTTGGGTGCTTGTATGGAGTAGTAATCACGGGCTTGGCCCCTTCTTTTAACTCAATAGTGTGCTTGAAGCCTTTGTCAGGAGGTCTCCCTGGAGGGATCTCTCCAAAAACACTGTAATGTTTGCTCAACAATGAATGAATGTCTACATGATACGTTTGGCTACTATCTGAAGACTTGTGAGTTGTAATCAAACACTCTGTTGCATGTCACGTCCCCACCCCTCATACCGACGATGGAGAGGACGCGACTAGGCTGTTGCTGTCAAACTGGGCAATCTAGCCCCATGAACATAAACATAAAAATAAAATGCATTAATATAAAAACATACACAGATCCATAATGCAATTTACAATTGAAGCAAACACATTCATTTCATTCATGCATTCATCATGTTCATAAATCATTAAACAAATAGTTTACAGAGATTAAGCACACGAATACTTATCTTGAAAAGAAGCTTGCCCGCAACTAGCTATGTCGCTGCAACGTTCCACCCAACCATAGGCCAGTGTGCTCATCAATTTCTCAGCATCACTGCCACCCCCGAGCTGAGCATGATTCCACAAGGCACTAGGGAATAACCGGCTCACACATAGCCAAAACCATACATCCACAGTCAAGCCAACACACCGTTGGGTTTCACAGACTGTCTAGCCAAGCCAATAAGAAATTGGGTTTCATCGGCTGCTAAGGAAACAAACCAACAACACATGGGTTCCTTGGACTTACTCAGCCCAAGCAAATTTGACATCAACACGCAGTCAATCCATTAACCGATGGATCCTTGGACTTACCCAGCTAAGCCAACCCGCTAATTAAACACGGACAACCATTTAACAGATGGGTATTGTCAAAACGTTTTTGGACAACCAAAACATAATGGATGAGGGGAAAACAACCCCGCATGGGAGAATCCAATTCCAGGAATCGTTCTTGGGAAATATGGGAGCAAACCTGACCACTTTAAACCTCCAAATTGTAAATGAGAACATAGGAAACGTTTCTGGGCATAACAGGAGCAAATACGACCTCCATTCACCCACAATTTGGAAAATCGTGGCTCCCTAACCACTGAGCAACACACCAATGACTTTCTGGGTATGGGACAATATGGAAGCAACATAAATCGTGAGGGAAAAACGTCCAACAGGCCCCAGCTACGAGAGGGAGGCAAAGACGGCCCCAACAACACCAAAAACGTGAATCCTTGCTGCCAATGCACTCAACAGCATAAAAATGACTTCCCAGCCATGGGAAATAATGGAGAAACTGCAGAAAACGTGAGGAAAGCTCTTGCTCACAGGGGCAAAACGACCTCCTCAAACCCCAAAATCGTGGCCCATTTCTTCGCATTCACCCAGCAACACAGAAAACGAATTTTGGGCATGGGGAAAATGAAGAAAAACAACAAATCGTGAGGGAGAGAGAGCTCAGCAAGCTTCCCCTGCATGAGAGAGCCTCCATGTGAATGAGAATGGGTGAGGAAATGAAAGGCATGGTTGCATAATGGCTTGGACATGCATTCCCAAGCTTTTACTTGCCCCACAAGTCAAAAACACACTTTTAAAAAATGGGTGACTTCCCAAATTCGAATTTGACTTCCATACCTTTCCCATCCCAAGGAAATAACTTCCCCAACCACTTATAATGATTGGGCACAAAAGACAAAAGGGGTAGTTGACAGCTTGATGGGTTTTCCCTTGGCATGGGTTTATCCCCATTGGCTCAAGGGTTGAATATTTCCTCCCTATTCCTTGTGAAATCATGCCTCCATCTCTTTAACGTTGCGGCGCATAGCTAGTTGTGGTATTTTTATTAATTTGCATTTTACATGATGTCTCAAACAAATCGTGCCTGACTAGCACATAAACCATCGGCATCTATTTTAATCGCCAATACATAAAATACTAAATCCACAGTGGGGCCTTTGCCTTGAGCTCCACACCACGATTTATTAACGCTATTTACATCATATGCAATTCAATACCATGGGGTCAAAACAGAGGTGTTACGTTGCGTATGCTACACCCCCATGCCTAAATAAGGCTTCCATCCGCTTGGATGAAACAATCCTTTGAGCACCATTCAACATGCCCCTTAGAACTATCCTCTTTCCATTTGTTTTATTGAATCCCATCTCCATTGTTTGATAGTTTTGTGAAATTGTTCCCAGAGTACTAAGCCATTGAACACCCAAGATTGCATTTGTGTCTGCTAGCTCAACCACATAGAAATCATTTGTCATACTGTAGTTACCCAACATCACATTAAATCGAGGAGCTTTTTGCATGCATACCATAGTGCACCCTCCAGCTAGCACAACACTGAATCCCTCAAAGTCCTCTGTAGGAATGCTTCTCTTGGCCAACAACGCCGAATCTATAAAGTTGTAGGTTGCCCCACTATTGATCAAAACCGTGACACGCTGTCCTTGTACTACTCCCTTGATCTTGAAAGTGTGAAATCTAGGAGCACCTGATAGAGTAGCAATAGTTCCACCCCGAGTCTCCACATGTGGTTGCTCATCCTCTGCATTGCTATGCTCCCCATCCTGAACTTTCCCTGTCTCCTCTTCCTCATCATCGTTCGAGAGAACCTCTATGCAATGCACCTTACCTTTACCCATTCACCTGTGACTCGGTTCCCAAGGCTCTTTACAACTGAAACATAGCTTCTTCTGTCTTAGTTTGTTACGAGTCACACCATCCAACTTGTTTTCCCTGGACCACCCCTTTTGGAAGGGCTTCTTATCTTTACCTTTTTGAGGAGGGAAAGATTTGGGAGGAAATTTATTCTTCGGTACTGCGTCCTCCATGTCCCGTGCTCTAATGATGGCATCTTGTAGAGTCTCTGGTTTGAAGGCCTAAATCCAACCACGATAGATGATCCTTTAGTGAACAACGTAACCAATCTATGCGTTGACACATCTATCACCATTACTGCAATCCTCTGAAACTCTGAAATGTAAGCATCTGCTATACTTGTCTACTTGAGTTGTGCCAACTCTCTGAAATGCAACTTTGGGTCATTATCAAATCTGTCAATCAGCGTCTGTGTGAAGTCCAGGTATGAGTTAATGCTAGAATACCCCAATGTGACTAGCCCGGGGTACCACCACTCATGAGCCTGTCCCTTCAAATGCAGTGTAGCATACTTGATCGCTTCTGTATCCCTCACGAGGATGAGTTTGAAATTTGTGTCCAACTTCTGAATCCAAGCTATGGCAATGCATTTGTTATAGCCATCAAAGGAAGGGATAGACAATTACTCAACCTTCCACTGAAGATCTAGATTCTGTTGGTACCTGTTGAAATCCCTTGGCCTATTCCTGTTCTTAATGGTACAAAATTCCTGTAATGACATAGCTGCCTGAAACTCCTCACCAAGAGCCTAATACTCCCTCAGATAATTATTAAAACTGTCAACTTGTCTTGACTGCCCCTGATTTCTAGCTTGCTTCCCAACCAAAAACTAAGGTAAGAGAGCTCTAGGAGTCACTCTGCTGGTCGTCCCAGTGTTTTTTGGTGCGACCACATGAGTGTTGCTCCTTTCTGCATGGTTCCCATTTGGTCCATTAGATCCTTTTGAGCGATTGTTGCCAATATGGTTTTGGTTTGCTTGAGTAATTGTGATAAGTTGAGTCATAAGCTGGACCAACTGTTGTCGCCCCCTTGCCAGATCATTCAAAATGCTCATTGTACTTCCTCAGGTGGCTCATTCTCGTTTCTATCATTCCTATCCCCCATGTATTCCTCTTCTTCTGATTTTGCAAGAAAAATGTTCTTAGACCCTCTCTGCCCCCTTCTCCTGTATGTTGCGATATATCTACTCTCCTCCGGATTCATAAAAAGGTATGCAACTCACAGGCTGGCAGAATCACTAGCTCTGATAGCACTGTAATATCCCCCCTTGTATGGATTTGATTTTCTTGTTGTATTTTGTTGCATGTTTGAGAGTTTATTTTCATATTTCATACATAGAGATGCTTTGCAAAACAATATCACATAAATGGATCCTTTTGTACTCATTATGAAGAGGGTAAATATTACAATTTTTTTGGGCAAAAGATAATAACTCAGAAAGATATTGCAGCAGTCACCTACAACCAACGAAAATATGATTTCTTTTTATAAATCTGACCTGTACATTGCCTTCAAAACAACTCTCTATTGGTGTGATTCGACCCTTCCTTGGACATAACGCGTTGGGCATACAATTGCCACTTTCCCACGTACTGAACAACTCCATAATGTTAACAGTTTGTATAGCCACAGTGTTCGCTTCCTACATCAGTGATAGTAGTAGCAAAATATGGCAAGAAGAAGTATTGTAAAGTGCGCCCTCCAGATCCCACGCCCTCTTCGTAGTCCCACGAACTGGTAACTTGGGTGCTCCTTCTTAAGCAATGGATCTGGCTGAACAAGCATTTTACCCCCCTTTAAATGCTAAGTTTGCCTCCCTCACAGTCAGAATATGAGGAGAAATAGAGGATTGTACCCCTATCTCTCAGCCAACAGTGAAAATTGCCTTATCTCATACAATACATTGCAGACCCAAAAATATACAATGAAGTATTTGTGCCCAATGTCTCCCAAGAGTGAAAACGCCCTCCAACAGTGTTTTGCAACCCTCTCCACAAATCTGCAAGTAAAGCTTGATTTTGTTCTTTGGCATTGAAGCACAATGAAAGATTTGAGTGATCTTTTCTCTCTCGATCAGCTAGGGTGGATAGTTTCACCACCAAACCCAATCTCTCTTAGGGTTTCTGTCCCAAGAGCCAAAGCCACACGAGCTCTCCAAATTCCTTTTTCGAAAATAAGTCATGAATGAACGAGAGAATGGGTCGATTTCCTCTTTTATCCCCCTTTTTACCTTTTTTTTGCTACTTTTACCCTTTTCCGCATGTAATTAATAAAAGGGACTTTTATAAAGTCCCTTTATAATTAATTACTAAATGCTATTTTTAATGTTGCTTTTTTGCCCAAATGACATTAAGGAATTAGTTAATTCCCTTTTTCACTAACTATAGCCTATGGGAATCAAATAGGCTAATAAGTCGTCCCCTAGAGTGATCATTTAGAAAGGGACATTACACAATGTGGACTTTAACTTGACGAGTGAGTTAATTAGTAGATAGTTGGTCAGTGGCTTTACATATCATGCATTGATTAAGTCAGATATAGGTTGTGTCGTTCATAAGTCGTGGAGTGAACACTATTTCTCAATTTTGGATAACATCAAATGCTAATGTTTGGAGTGTAGTTGAGAGAAGATTGTGATACGTACCAAAGATGGGGATTTTGATTTTATAGAGAAGAAATTGAAGAACTTTCTTGCATGTGGAGATTCATTGTGAGATTAGATGACAACATTCCACTGTCGAGGATCAAACTACATGCATTTTATCCAATGTTCTCGATCTAGATAAGTTTCTAGATTTTTGGGACAAGTGCTTGATCTAATATGACCATTAAGTGAAGGTATTAGAAATTAGAATATAGTATATTTATCATTGTCATATTACATTTGTACTTTATTTTGGGATTTTTAATCTTAAGAATTCTATAGGGAATGAATGCTTTTGCAAGGTCTATATTGAGAGTTAATTCCTAACTTTCATAAATGGCATCAATAATATCTTAGTTTGGTGCTCTATGCTGTTGGGAATGGGGAGCAGGAGTAGAGCGAAAAGCGAAATTTTCAAAAGCTCCCATTTCGGGAGTGTTTTTTATATAGTATATATTTTGATGGCTTTATATCTAAAAAACATGTAGGACGTTGAATTAGCTATAGAAAACATGGATTAAACCATATAACATCAATCATCTAGTAGTTATAACTTATAACAATGTTATTAAATGATCAATCATAACAACTTTTATAGGATCTTGGCAAAGTAGGGAGGGACCATATCATTGTAATCAAATGATCAACCTAGTATAGGAGCTTTTAGTATGGTAGACATAGGGAGCACACTCCCAGACTTGGTAGCGTTTTGGGAGCGAGCTTCCGAAGGGAGAGGGAGCAACGGGGTGGGGCGCTCCCCTGTAGCAGAGGTTTGGTGAATGTAGGTTGGGTGGTTAATTGTTTCCCTTATGAGAGAACAATGCATATCTTTTGTTTCTTATTACTAAATATCAAATACATTCTATTCTCTACGAGTTATCTCTATCTAACTTTGCTTATGTTTTTAGTGTCATGCCTTATGTTCCCTCTTTGGCTTGTGGTTGTTATGTATGTGATGCCCATATGCAAGTCCTACTGCTATAAAGCTTAAGTTGCACGAAATGTGGAAATGTGTAGAAGTTTTGGAAACAGGAACGCTTGGAAACGTGACCTCCCCAAAATGGGTACGTCAGGGAAACGTGGTATATATACTTATATATATAGTTTGTCTTATCTCACAATACAATAAGAACGAGTGGTTAATTTGTAGGTAGCTTTAGAAATGATTTAGAGGTAAATTTGTTTCCATTTTCCATAAACTAGGGATTAATAGATTTCCTATGGGTCCTAAGCCGCTCATGGGCCCTTGGAGGTTTCCTATAAGTTTCCGAAAAGTTTTCGAGTTTCCGTGAGTTTTCAGTACTGGTATGTGGGTGTTTTAGGAGTTTCATGCAAAACTATAAACTTTAAAGGCATATACTTGCATGGGGATTTTGTTCCATATCAACACTCTCCTCTTGTTTGTGTGTGTGTTTGATTTCATATGGTCTGCAAATTGTTTCTTGGTTTAGAATAGTTCAATGCTAGCCATAATGATGAGTCAGAATGAAGAGGAGAAAATATGGGAGGCACAAAAAGAAATGTCTTGTTAGGTTAACCTATTGGAGGAATTACACCAGAAGGTAGTTGTTTGGACTCAGAAATTGCTACAGAAAGGGCATGATTGCTATAAAGAAAAAGTTATTAAGGCAATCCATTTTCCAAGCATGTAACTTCATCCAATATATTACCAAGCAACAAAGGATCAAGGGGTTCAAAAAATCTCCAATGAAAGTCCTCATTCTATTTGTTGCTTTTGTCTTATTTGTATTTAGGGATGACCATATCTAACATTCCCTTTTCTGTTTGAGAGAATGAAGTGGACACATCTTCAATATGCGGAGCTGCAATAGGATCTTTGCTATGAATTAGGCAATAATGACCTGCAAAATCACCAATAATACCCTCAAGAGAAAAAGTTTTAGGCTCCTCCAAATTACAATGTCTTTAATTAAGCATGGGTATGAGGGTTGAGAAGGATTCTTGGTTGTGGAAATGAACTTTGGTCCCGAATCTTATGACTGTAAATTTTCCTCTAAATGTTGTTCTAAAACATGGTCGTATGAACATGCTTGAAAATGGTCGTGGAAAATCTCATTATCAGTAGGCTGCCCAAGGTCTTCAGAATTTGTACTTTCATCATGAGAAGAATCATAGATGGGATCACTAGAAATTCTATAATACTCCTCACCCAATCCATGATCCAAATGCTGAAAAGGATCATCACTAATATCATGCCCACGATCATCAGCAACTTCATTAGAAGTGAAGAGATTCTCAATTTTGTCATCTTCAAAAGTTGTGCCTTTAGAAATGTGAGAAGAAGAACAACTTACAGAACCCTGATCATCATGAGGACATGTATCAATGTCTTCTTCAACCAAGTTAACAATATGTACCTCACCCAATCCATGATCCAAATGGTGAAAAGGCTCATCACTAATATCATGCCCATGATCATCATGAACTTCATTACAAGTGAAGAGTATCTCAATTTTGTCATCTTCAAAAGTTGTGCCTTTAGAAATGTGAGAAGAAGAACAACTTATAGAACCCTGATCATCATGAGGACATGTATCAATGTCTTCTTCAACCAAGTTATCAATATGTACCTCAATGGGAATTTGAAGAGGTTCTCAACAAGATCTTCAACATAGGCTTCATGTATTTCTTCATTAGCTTCATTATGGACTTTTGCGTGTGCTTCTTCATGGGCTTCCCCCTTTGAGTCATGGGGAACTCTACTAAGTAGGAATGCAGTAGCATTTTCAATAATCTTATCAATCTTTCCCTTTTCTTCATCATGCCAATGATGGAGAAACTTTCTGAAGAATTCTGTAATTGAAGAAATTTCCCTGATACCAAAGCAAGACAGTTAATCACAATAGATCTGGATGGCACTGCCATCAAGCAAGATTCATTGTTGTGGGCGCACAAGCATTGCAACAAGGTGATCTGTAAATTTTGTGGATAGTCTGTTGACTACGAAAATGGAAGTTTTGAAACATCTCAACCCCTTGTGAGGATATGCGGGAGGAGACAGAAATGGTACCCGATTGTTTAAAGCCTCAAATTAACCATCACAACTTTTGCCTTCATGGAGGAATCCGACAAAGCATGTGAGGTAAGAGAGCTGCATTTAATCACGTGTTAATGTGAATGGACAGCCCCTTAATATAGTTCCTTCGATTTTTAATTATTAGGTTGTTTTGTATTTCTTGTTTTATACTCTATTTTTTATTTTATGTTAAAAGTGATATGCTAAGATTAAGCAGCTATATCTAACTAAAACCAACCAAATTGAAGGCTATGTTAAAGAAAATGTACAGAAAGAAACTACAGTAATTTAAATGAAAGAGGTAAATCTAATAAGAAAATTCCAAAACAAGATTAAATAAATAAATAAAAGATGATTTTTAATGTTCATATCTATATGTCATTTGAATGCTAGAAGATTATTTACAGAAAATGCAAAACATGAAAATAAAGAAAGTAAAACTATTTAATAAACAAAAGAAAGATTAATTGCAAGTGCTTAAATAAATCTTGTGAAGTGAAGCAAAATAAATAAAATAACTTTGTATTTAAAAAAAGAAGAAGGAAAACTAAATATATTTAAATGACGTGAGGATGTAGAGCCATAAAAGATCCTTAGTATTATTAAAATGTTCCATACATTATTATTCAAAACCTCAACATTTTCTTCAAATTTCCACGAAAACATGGACGAAGTATAACTCAAAAAATGTGCTTGACATTTCCAAATGTAAATTTTCTTTCAATTCCCCAACTTGGTTTCATGCCACCATTTTCATTGTTTAATGCCCAAGCCAATTTTTTTTCAGTTGCAAATTAGTTGATATTTCTCAAAAACAATTTTGACACAAACACATGAAGAATTTTATAACTTCAATGAGCAGAAATAAAACAGTCACACATAAAAATCAGACAATTAATTTTGGTATTGACCTAGGCAAAACCCCAACCTCCGGGGAAAACCTGTTCTTGAGAGAGAATTTTATTTATTCTTTAAAATTAAAGTACAACAATTTGAAAACAGAGATTAACTTATCTCTTCCACAGTGCTCAGCAAAAATGACTGAAATCAGAATTTTACAGTCTGAAATTTTCTGCCAACAAGCTGCCTTGAAAACCATGCCACAACTTGACTGTACATTCCTCGATTTTTGTGCCCACTGCTGTACCGTATGACCTGTGTGGGCCTTGATTTCTGTGCTCTCTGCTGTATGGAATCACCTTGATTTTGGTGCCCCATAACTGTATGGAATGCCTTGAAAAATGTGCCCATTGTAGTATGGAACAGTCTCGATTTTCGTGCCCAGAACAGTCTCGAAATTTGTGCCTCTGCTGTACGAACTCAGCAATAAATGTTGCTGTACAGACCTTGATTTTCGTGCCCAAAAATGCCTTGAGATTCGTGCTGTACGGAAATGTATTTAATTCTGCTGTATGGTCATTGGGAATCGTGCCCAGTGTTGCTCTCTCTGTCTGCGATTTTTCTCCTTCTCAGCTCTCCAACTCTCATGGAAAAAAAGAATGAGTCTCTTTTGCCTTCCTTGCCTTTTTGGTGTTTAATGAGGTAACTAAATGGTCATCTAATCTAAAGGCCCAAATTTACTTAGATCAAGGGATGAGAAATAATGTGTACTTTATTTCTCTCCAAAATTAATTTCACTCAACTTAAAATTAAATTTTTCCAAAAAGTCACTTTAATCATTAAAGTGAAAATAAAAAACGCATCTCAAGTCATTAATTGCAAGGGTCATGTTATTTTCTCCTTTTAAGTGGCTTAGGCAAAAAATCACTAGGGAAACACTTTCCTAGGTACAAAAATCAACACTCCCTCTTACTGAGGAAGGTGTTCTGCACCACACCCAACTTGTCCTTGAAGTGAATGAACTTGCCTCTTCCAAGAGACTTCGTCAGGATATCTGCAACCTACTCATCAGTGGAAATGTACTACAACTTCACAGCTCCTCTCTGAACGTAATCATGGATGAAATGGTACCTCATCTCAATATACTTTGACTTGTCGTGAATTACCGGATTCTAAGAGAGCTGGATGCAACTCTGATTGTCACAATAAATCACCGTAGGCCTCAACTCCTGATCAAATAAGTCCACCAACAACTTGCGAAGCCACAATGCTTCATAATTATCCTAACTGGCTGCCATGTACTCAGCCTCTGCAGAAATCAAAGCAACATGCTTTTGCTTTTGATTGAACCATGACACTGCTGTCGAGCCCAAACTAAACCAACATTTGGAAGTGCTCTTTTGGTTTGCCACACTACCTGCCCAATATCAATCCGTGAAGCCAATCAAACTAACCCCATCTGATCTCCTATAATCCAGACCATAATCCACTGCTCCTACAAGGTATCTCAACACATGTTTTGAACCCAGTGCACTCTCCTAGGCTCCACCATGAACTGACTGAGAGTGTTCACCGCAAAACACAAATATGGCCTAGAGTTGACCAGATACATCAACGAACCAATGAGCTGACGATATAGTGTAGGATCCAACAACTCTCCCTCAGAAGCATAAAACTTTTTCTAGTTGGTGACCACAGGTGTAGAAATCGACCTGCAATCTCCCATTCGAAATCTACTCAGAATATCCACTGCATACTTTCCCTGTCCCAGGAAAATATGACCAGGCTCCTGCCAAACCTCCAATCCCAAAAAATAGTGCATCAACCCAATGTCAGTGATCTCATACTCTGAAGCAAGATCTCTCTTGCAAACTGCAATAGGTCTCTCATCACCTGTGATAAACAAATCATCCACATACAACAGAAGAATGAGTGGATCATCTCTAACAAAGATGAAGTAGAGATTCAGATCAACCTCACTCTTCGGAAAACCCATCGACAACAAGTAAGAGTCTATCCTGGAATACCAAGCTCGAGGAGCTTGCTTCAGTCCATACAAGGCTTTCTTTAGCCTGCAAACATGAGACTCTCTCCCATGAATCTCAAAGCCCTGTGGTTGCTCCACATAACCTCCACTTGTATGATTCCATTAAGAAATGCAGTCTTCACATCCATTTGATGGATCTTCCAACCCATTTTCGCAGCAATGGTGCAATCGGTGCAAAGGTCTCATCATAATCAACTCCCTCTACCTGTGAAAACCCCCGCGCCACAAACTGAGCGTTGTATTTCTCCACACTGCCATCTGCAACATGCTTTACCTTGTAAATCCATTGAGAAGTCACCACTGACTTCCCCTCAGGTCTTGGAACTATCTCTCAGACATCATTCTTCATGATGGAATGGAACTCTTGTTGAATTTTTAGCGTTAGCATGAATACTTTTCAAATTTGCAGACTAACATAACAAATGACAAGTGCAGTGAATCACATCAACACATCAACACACTGAACACAAGAGTTTTTCACTGGGGAAACCATTAAAGGACTAAAACCCCAAAAGCATTAGTAATTCATCTCGTAAATGAGATGATTGAGTTCTTCAAAAATTTCTCAAACCCTAACTTGGTTTGTACCACAGATCCAAAACTACACAGTAGATAATTTTACATAGAAATGCCAAAATAAGGCTTTTATCAAATTAGGGCTTGATGCCCTAATTTTCTCTTACCTGCCCAGAAAATTAGGCTGCGCGTGACCTTGTATGCCTGCCCGGATTGCTGCAGCTCTGCTGGAGCAGCTCGAGCCCTGCCCGACCTTATTTCCTGTTGCTCGGCCTTATTTCCTGCTTCCTGAAAACCTGTCAAGCTTGCTCGAGTTGACTGCCTGGACCTTGCTTAGCCTGCCCAGGCCTGTTTTGTTGCTGCCCATGCCCTCTTCTGCCTGCCCGTGGCCTTTTCTGCCCTGCTCGGGCTTCTCTCTCCTGCCTGAGATCTGATGGGCATCTACTGCAGTTGCCTGAGCCTCACGGGGCTCCTCTCCTGCTGCCCGAGGCCTGTCGGGTTGTCTTGCTGCTGCTGTAGCAGCCTACTCGCGGCCTGTTGTGGGTGCTGGGTATGCCTGGAGGCACCAACAGGCAGTTCGTGGCCTGTTGGGTGCTGCCTGAGGGTACCAGCAGGCATCCCTAGCTCTACTAGGGCCTGCCGAAGGTGATAAGGAGCTGCCCGGAGCTCTCATAGCTAGCCCGTGAGTAAAACCTAGACTGTCGAGGCTGCTCGGATGAGTATACAGCCTGCCCGTGAGGAGAGCAGAACCCTAGGGTTAAACCCTAGTCGATGAAGAAGGTAAAAGGGTGCTGCAGGAGATCATCCCAAACCCTAGGTTAGGCTTTTCTGAACAAGTGTGGATGCCCTAGCTAGACTCATCCATGGTAGGGAAAAACCACCAAACCTTCTTCTCTTCAAATGACCAATGAATTCTTCTGTTAGAGTAGCTGCACCTGAGAGAGCAAAGTGTGTATGTAATAATGAAATGGATTGATCTTCTTTTATAGCCTTTGAGTCTCGTGTAAGTGGACCAAAACTCAAAAGAACAAAATATTATTATTTTATTCTTTTTTCACTTTGACTTTTACCTTTAGTGGTACTAAAGGTCTTTTTGCACTTTCACTTTGACTCCTTAGTGGTACTAAGGGCCCTTATGTATTTTTGACTTTTGCTTGAGCCTTCTTCAAGTGCCCTGTGGTCAAAACAAGTGGTCAAGGTGGTCTTTCAACCCCACTCAATGTACGTCATCATAAACAGAAAGAATTACTAATGCTTTTATCTCACACTCCGTGTGACACCAAGATCGGATACTAAGGTGTCTTAACCAAGGGTAGCTAAGTCTTGGAGAAGATCACAAAGCCCAGTGATCGAGGGTCAGAGTGTCGCACATGCCTAGACCTGGTCTAGGGCTTGTAGTGTCTTCCTGGTAACAGACCAGGTGCCTTAGCCAGAGGCTGCATAATTTGACACTAGGTCAAATACTTGGTAACAGACCAAGTGTCTCCATTCTCTCAGAGAATGGCCCTCAGCCTCGGACTGAGTCCTTAGTCCCGGACTAGGTAAATTCCTGGTAACTGACCAAGTGCCTTCATTCAAAGAATGGCCACTCAGCTCTAGGCTGAGTCCCTAGTGCTAGACTGGTTTCACATCCTGGTCCCAAACCAGATGTCACCATTCAACAGAATGGTCACTCAACTCAAGGTTGAGTCCCCTAGTGCTGAATTGGTTCTATATCCTGGTCCCAGACTTGATATCACCATTCAAGTAGAATGGTCACTCAACTCTAGGTTGAGTCTTCTAGTGCTAGACTGGTTCCACATCGTGGTCCCAGACCAGATGTCACCATTCAACAGAATGGTCACTCAACTCAAAGTTGAGTCCCCCAGTGCTGGACTGGTTCTATATCTTGGTCCTAGACCAGATATCACCATTCAATAGAATGGTCACTCAACTCTAGGTTGAGTCCCCAAGTGCTAGACTGGTTCCATACTTTGATGCCAGACTAGGTGTCTCCATTCTCCTAAGAGAATGGCTCTCGATGCTGCTCAGAAAAATCAACCTTCCCTCTTAGCGAGGGAGGCATTCTCTTCCATGCCAAGCTTGTCACGAAAGTACACGAACTTTGATGCTGTCAAAGGCTTGGTCAATATATTTGCGATCTGTTCATCTGTACGAATGTACTGCAACTTCAGAGCACCTCTTTGCACGAGGTCTCTGATAAAATGATAGTTCATTTCAATGTGTTTCAATCTAACATGAAACACTGGGTTCTCTGAAAGTTTAATGCAACTTTGATTATCGCAAAGGATGATCATTGAGTCAAGCTTTCCACCGAACATATCAGATAGAAGTTTTTTGAGCCAAACTGCTTCCTTGCAGGCATCACTTGCAACAATATATTCTTCCTCAGCTGTACTTTGAGCTATGGAACCTTGCTTCCTGTTGGACAAAGAGATCATTGCAGATCTCATACTGAAGCAGTAACCAGAGGTGCTTTTCCGGTCTACTGCACTGCCAGCTCAATCTGAATCAGCATATCCTGATAATAATACTCCACTGCTGGAAGTATACCTGAGCCCATAAGTGATAGTACCTCGCACATATCTGAGTACGTGTTTAGCAGTTACCCAGTGTATGTGCTTTGGATCGGACATGAACTGACTCAAAGCATTCACTGTATAACAGATGTCTGGTCTCGTATGCACGAGATACATCAAGGATCCAATAAGCTGTCTTTACAGAGTAGAGTCCACACTTTGTGAACTGGTGGCTTAGTCACGCAACTTTGTCAAGTTGGTAGTCATGGGTACGCTCATGGACTTGCAATCCTGCATCCGAAATCTCTGCAAGATGTCTACTACATACTTTCCTTGTGTCAGGAAGATCTCGCCTGGCTTTTGCAAAACCCCTAAGCCAAGGAAATAATGCATCAAACTGAGATCCTTCATCTCAAATTCAGAGGTAAGCTTCCTCTGATACTGTTCTATCAACTACAAGGATCAAGACATGATTATGAACAACCTTAAAGTACAAATTATAATCAACTGTACTTTTGGAAAAACCCAAGCTGTGGAGAAATCCATCCATCCTCGCATACCAGACTCTTGGAGCCTGTTTTAGTCCATACAAGGATTTCTTCAGTTTATACACATGGGTCTTATTACCATGAGTCACAAAGCCTTCAGGTTGTTCAATATAGACTTCCTCCTCAATCTTGCCGTTGAGGAAGGCTGTCTTTACATCCATCTGATGTAAGTTCCATCCGAATACTGCAGCAAGAGAAATGATGGTTCTAATGGTTGTATACCTGGCAACATAAGCAAATGTCTCATCATAGTCAACGCCTTCTTTCTGAGTGAAGCCACGAGCTACGAATCTGGCTTTATACTTCTCAACACTGCCATTAGCAACATGCTTGATTTTGAAAAGCCATATGGATGTCACTACTGACTTTCCTGTTGGTGTGGGAACAACTTCCCATACATCATTCTTCATGATTGAACTGTACTCTTCAATCATGGCATCAACCCATACTTCTCGACTTGCTGCTTCTTCGTAAGAGGAAGGTTTTGCACTAATGAGCTGGCTCATGAGATCGAAGTACTTCTGTGGTCTTATGCTTTCTCTGAGAGTCTCAAGAAGAGTTTTATGCTTCTCAGCTTCTTGTACCGTTTCTCGATACCAAGCAGGTCTCCTTTTGAAAGAAGGAACTTCAAGTAGTTCTTCTGGTGGACTTTCTGAATCTGGAAACTCAAGGGGAGGTACTTCATCTTCCTTTGAAAGCTCTTGTGTTTCACGAAACACAACTTCCTCATGGAAGATCACATCTCTGCTGACCATCTTCTGGAAGCCTGAAAGGGCTGTGTAGTGAAGTTGTCCAAACCTTCTACGCCACAACTCACATGGATCAACTGAATGATGTACCAAGGCATGAGTGGAATCTTCTGAAGCCTTGTAATGACCTCTCTCTTGAACCCCAATCTGTACAACTGAGCTTAGTTCTTCATCCTTTGCCCATAGAAGGACTTTCTTGTCCATGAAGAGGACTCTGTAGCCTTTGTCCTCTAAGCCAACAACAGATAGAAGGTTCTTCTTCAAACCAGGAACATATAAGACATCATCAATATGTAAAACCGTACCTGAGTCCTCAAGTTGAAGTAAAGTTGAGCCGACTCTTTCAATCTTGTACGTGTAGTCATCTCCAAGTTCCACCTGTGTGGTGAACTTTTTCTTTCTATAAATGGTGAGAGCTCCACGGTTACCTGTCATATGCCTGGAGGCACCACTATCCACCAACCAAGAGGTAGCACAGTCTGTGATGGATCCAGAGAGAGTAGAGATCAGGTAGTACTCTCTTCGAGGTTCGTCTTCTTTGTTAGCCTTGGTGTTCTTTTTCTTCTTAGGTTCTTCTTCTTCTTCTTCTGCAGCAGACGCTTGAAATTGTCTTTTGAATTTCTTCTTGGTCTGCTTGCAATCCCTGGCAAAGTGACCAAACTTGTGGCAATTGTAGCATTCTACTTTTGAAACATCAGAGAACTTCCCTTGAGGTTTCTTTCCCTTCTTTTGTTGAGAGGAGGGATTCTTGAACTTCTTTGTCTTTGCTGCAAGTGCAAGGTTTCCTTCCTTAGTTGCCTTGCCTGAAGTCCTTCCCTCTTCTTCTATGCAATCATGCCAAAGTCTTTCGAAAGTTGGCTGATTCTCACGTCCACTGACAGAGGCCATGAATGTTTCCCAAGATCTTGGGAGACCATCGACCACATTCTGCACAAGGTCATCATCATCAACAACAATACCAACAGCAATAAGTTGGTCTCTTACTTGTGCAATCTTGGCGAAGAAGGAACCAACCCCTTCATCCTTGTTCAACTTCAAAGTTCGTAGCCTTTTCTTCAAGACTCTCCTCTGATTGGGAGCCTTCTTCTCATACAAGTTAGCCAAGGTGTCAAAGCATTCTTTGGCAGTCTTTAATGCTGTGATGTTGGGCATCACAGTTTCTTTAATAGAATCATAGATGATCCTTCTAGCCTTAGCCTGCTTCTTTTTGTATGCAAGTCTGCCAACATTAGATGTTGGCTCTTCACTGACATTAAACACAATGTCATCCAGGTCATTTTCTTCTAGAATAGCTGTAAGCCTAGCTTTCTAGGAGTTGTAGTTAGCTGACCCTTGTAGCTTCTCTTCTGGTCTGAAGATGTTGATGGCCATCTTTGCCACTTAGACAAATGTCAAGTCTGCAAAATATCCCAGGGTCTAGGAAGACAACAATAATTTCTTTTTACTGGGTCTTCACATGCTAAGCTCTGATACCATGTTGAATTTTTAGCATTAGCATGAATACTTTTAAAATTTGTAAACTAACATAACAAATGACAAGTGCAGTAAATCACATCAACACATCAACACACTGAACACAAGAGTTTTTCATTGGGGAAACCATTAAAGGACAAAAACCCCAAAAGCATTAGTAATGCATCTCGTAAATGAGATGACTGAGTTCTTAAATTTTTTTTCAAACCCTAACTGGGTTTATACCACAGATCCAAAATTACACAGGAGATAATTTTACATAGATTTGCCAAAATAAGGCTTTTATCAAATTATGGCTTGATGCCCTAATTTTCTCTCTCCTCTCCAGAAAATCAGGTTGCCCGTGACCCTTTATGCTTGCCCGGATCTGCTGCAGCTCTGCTCGAGCTGCTTTAGCCCTGCCTGACCTTATTTCCTGCTGCCCGAAAACCTATCAAACCTGCCCGAGTTGACTGCGCTGCTGCCTGGACCCTGCTTAGCTTGCCTGGGCCTATTCTGTTGCTGCCCGGGCCCACTTCTTCCTGCCCGTGGCCTTTTTTGCCCTGCCTGGGCCTCTCTCTCCTACCTGAGATCTGATGGGCATCTGCTGCAGCTGCTCGAGCCTCATGGGGCTCCTCTGCTGCTGCTCGAGGTCTATCGGGCTGTCCTGCTGCTCCTGTAGCAGCCTGCCCACGGCCTGCTGTGGGTGTTGGGTATGCCCGGAGGTACCAGCAGGCAGCCTGTGGCCTGTTGGAGCCTGCTGGGTGCTGCACAAGGGTATCAACAGGCAGCCCTAGCTCTGCTAGGGCCTGCTGTGTAGAAGAAAGAGGCTGCTGGAGGTGATAGGGAGCTTCTCGAAGCTCTCACAGCCAACGCGTGAGTAAAACCAAGACTGTCGAGGCTGCCCGGATGAGTATACAACTTGCTCGTGAGGAGAATGCATGCTAGTGAGGAGAATAGCACGCTGCCGTGAGGAGAGTAGAAGCCTAGGGTTAAACCCTAGTTGATGGAGAAGGTAAAAGGGTGCTACAAGAGATCATCTCAAATTCTAGCTTAGGGTTTTCTGAACAAGTTTGGATGCCCTAGCTAGACTTGTCCATGCTAGGGAAAAACCACCAAACCTCCTCCTCAAATGACCAACGAATTCTTCTGTTAGAGTAACTGCACCTGAGAGAGCAAAGTGTGTGTATGTAATAATGAAATGGATTGATCTTCTTTTATAGCCTTTGAGTCACCTATAAGTGGGCCAAAACTCAAAAGAACAAAATATTATTATTTTATTCTTTTCTCACTTTGACTTTTTTCCTTTAGTGATACTAAAGGGTTTTTTTGATTTTCACTTTGATTATTTAGTGGTACTAAGGGTCCTTATGTATTTTTGACTTTTGCTTTAGCCTTCTTCAAGTGCCTTGTGGTCAAAACAAATGGTCAAGGTGGTCTTTCATCCCCACTCAAAGTACATCATCATAAACATAGAGAATTAATAATGCTTTTATCTCACACTCTGTGTGACACCAAACTCAGATACTAAGGTGTCTTAACCTAGGGTAGCTAAGCCTTGGAGAAGATCACAAAGCGCACTTGTCGAGGGTTAGAGTGTCGCACATGCCTCAACCTGGTCTAGGGCTTATAGTTTCTTCCTGGTAACAGACCAGGTGCCTCAACCATAGGCTGCATAATTTGACACTAGGTTAAATACTTGGTAACAGACCAAGCACCTTTATTCTCTTGGAGAATGGCCCTCAGCCCCAAGCTAAGTCCCCCAGTGCTGGTTCTATATCCTGGTTCCAAACAAGATATCACCATTCAAATAGAATGGTCACTCAACTCTAGGTTGAGTCTTCCAGTGCTAGACTGGTTCCACATCCTGGTCCTGGACTAGATGTCACCATTCAACAAAATGGTCACTCAACTCAAGGTTGAGTCCCCCAGTGTTGGACTGGTTCTATATCTTGGTCCCAGACCAGATATCCCCATTCAATAGAGTGGTCACTCAACTCTAGGTTGAGTACCCCAGTGCTAGACTAGTTCCATACCCTGATCCTGGACCAGGTGTCTCCATTCTCCTAAGAGAATGGATTTCAATGCTGCCAAGAAAAATCAACAACTCTTCCATCATGGCATCTCTCCAAACATGATGTTGGGATGCCTCCTCAAAAGTAGATGGCTTTGAATCACGAATACTAGCAACCAAGGCCACACCCAACCTATTTGGCATCACTATATTTTTCACTGGTTCCTTGGGCGCTCCAAAATCCTTTGCTTCCTTCAAGGTCTCGCGAAGCCATTTAGACTTCCTCTTCCTTGAAGGTTACTCCCAAACTGGTCTATCATCATCTGAAGAACTCCTAGAAGTAGATGGCCCAGAAACCTGTGTACCAGGTGCTGGTGAACCAACCACTGTTAAAATCTGTGATCCGGTAGCTATGCATGGTGAGCCTGTAACTGAGAACCAAAACCTGTCCCCGAAGTACCTGCTGGATGAACCACTGAACTTGAAGATCCTGTGCCTGTTACTTGTGGTCCAGTAACCTCGGAAACGTGTAAACATGTACTCTGTATTGAAGGTACCTATGAAGCTGCTTGAGGTGTGGGAACCTGCTGCTCCTCCTGCATTGACTCTCTGGACTTCCTGAAGGCCCGCTCCTCCTGCATTGACTCTCTGGACTTCCTAAAGGCCCGCTCCTCCTCAAATCTCACTTTCTTCCTCACAACAAGCTTCCTCAGGGCAGGAAGATAAATGCAGAAGGCCTTCGAAGTCTTATCATACCCCACAAAGATGCCTTTGCAGTGGGCTCAAGCTTTGTCCTCTTCTCAGAAGGGACATGTGAAAAAGTTTGGAAACCAAATATGCGAAATTGACTAACCTTGGCTTCTTGATTGTGAACATCTCCTTAGGAGACTTGCTCCCCAAGGCACGATGGGGAATCCTGTTTTGAAGGCATACAATTGTACTACATGCCTCAGCCCAAAGAAAGAAAGGAAGTGATTGATCATGTATCATGGCTCTTGCTGCTCCGACAATAGATCAGTTCTTCCTTTTCGCCACTCCATTCTGCTCAGGAGTGCATGGTACTGTCAATTGTCTCCGTATGCCCTTCTGTCTGCAGTACTCATAAAAATCATTGGAGGTATACTAGCCCCCGTTATCTGATCTGAGTGCCCGAATCCTCCTCCAAGTCTGGTTCTCCACAAGAGCTTTGAACTCTTGGAACCTCTGAAAGACCTCCTCAGATTTCTTGCTCCTTTGGAAGTAGATCTAGGTATTCTTGGAATGATCATCAATGAATGTCACATAATACTCGAAACCTCTAAGAGAAATAGATGACATAGGACCACACAAATCAGAATGTATCAAATCAAGCACTCCAGCTGACTTGCTATCACTACTCGGAAAAGCAGTCTTGTTGTACTTTCCCAAAGCACACCCTTTGCATACATCACTATCTTCAGTGATGAACTCAGGCAAGCCTATAACCATGTTGTGTCCCTCAACATCCTCAAAGCTGGATGATCATATGAGCCATCCTCCTATGCCATAGCTCATAAAGCTCACTACTGCTGCTATGTGTCAAAGCATGCTGGGGTTGAGATAAGAGTTTGTACAACTTTCCACATTTGACTTTAGTGGTGTAAGAGGCACATGGTCCTACAGTCTTGGGGAAAACGCGCACATGTCCATCCAGGAAAGACACCCTAAGTCCCCTGTCCTCAATCATGGAAACTGATATCAAATTCTTTTTCATCCCAGGTACAAACAACACATCCCTCAAAGTCATGGGACTCGTGGACTCTCTCTGAAATCTAATGGTCCCACACCCAACAACTCTCACAACTATGTCATCTCCCAACACTACCTCCACATCTATACTTGCCTGTGAAAGCTCGGAGAACATCTCTCGAGCACCTGTCATGTGGCTCGAAGCTCCACTGTCAATGTACCGAGTGTTGGTGGTGGATGCACTGAAAGAATGGCAAGTCAACAAAGAATGCCCCCTCTCAATCTCAATATCTGTACTGGTGATGATGGATACTCTCTCTCTCTCAACATGCCCAACACTAAGAGAAAACTCTCTCTCGAATCTAGTGTAAACTCATCAACCTTCGCTGAAGCTGCTGCTTCTTCTTCTTTTGTGGGCACTGTCCAGCATAGTTCCCAAACTTTTGACACGCAAAACACTTTACAGTGCTCAAGTCCTTCTTTAGTCCATCCTGCTGCTTAGCCCCATCCTTATTGGGGCCCTTCTTGAACTTCTTCTTTCCCTTGGAAGTCAAAGCAACATTCTCCTCATCCTCCCTACTAGTAGAAGAGCTCCCCTGCACAAGACCTCTCCGGGTCTCCTCCAGCACGAAATCATCCCATAGTCTGTCCCATGAAGGCAAGTTCTCCTTGGCTACTATAGCCTCCACAAAAACAACCCAAGGCTTTGCAACCCCATTTACAGCTGTCCACACTAGCTCAGTGCTAGAAACAACCTCCCCTATCGCTGCAAGCTCATCTCTCACCTGAGATATCCTAGTAAGGGAGGAAGTCACTCCCTTAGCTTTGGCCATCTTAATACTCTTCAATTTTTCACTCAACACCATTTTCCTGTTCTCATTTGAGCTTTGGAACAAGCTGGTCAAAGCATCCCACATCTTATACGCACGGTCTTTGCTTGAGATATGTGGGATCACATGGTTTTTAACTACATCTAGAATAATCCTTCTAGCTTTTATATCCTTCTTGTTGAAGGCTACAAGTGCTGGTGGATCGGTGGAAGCAGGAACTTGAATAGGATTTGCTTGTGTATTATGAACCACTTCATCCCACAGTTCATTTTCCTCCAATATAAGCACTAATCTAGCTTTCCATGGGACAAAATTCCCAGCCCCATCTAGTTTATCCTCCAACCTAATTCCCGTTGCCATTTCACTGGAAATTCAAGTTTTAACAAGGTGCTACCCATTGACAAAAGAATTCATTGAAAGTTTGAAATTTTCACTATGATAATTTTGCTCATTTTTTAACAAAGCTCTGATACCATTTAAATTTTCTTTTAATTCCCCAACCTGGTTTCATGTCACTATTTTCAATCTTTAATGCCCAACCCAATTTACTTTCAGCTGCAAATTAGTTGATATTTCTCAAAAACAATTTTGACAGAAACACATGAAGAATTTTACAACTTCAATGAGCAGAAATAAAACACACTCACACATAAAAATCAGACACAATTATTTTTGGTAAAATTGACCTAGGCAAAACCCAACCTCCGGGGAAAACCTGATCTTGAGAGAGAGAAATTTTTTTCTTCTATAAAATTAAAGTACAACAATTTCAAAACAAAGATTAACTTATCTCTTCCACGGTGTTCAACAAAAATAATTGAAATCAGAATTTTACAGTTTGAAATTTTCTGCCAACAAGCTACCTCGAAAACCGTGCCACAACTTAACTGTACGGACCTCGATTTTTGTGCCCAATGCTGTATTGTACGACTTGTATGGACCTCGATTTTTGTGCTCAATGCTGTGCAAAATCACCTCAAGTTTTGTGCCCTAGAACTGTATGGACTACCTTGAAAAACATGCCCACCGCATTATGGAATAGTCTCGATTTTTGTGCCCAACAGTCTCGAAATTCATGCCTCTCCTGTACGGACTCTGTTGTCTGCCGAATGCACACCGTCAGCAGAAATCTTTTGCACTGCTGTTTCCCAAGTGGGAAAGTTGTGGCCTTGGGGGCAAGCAAAGAGCTAGGTGCTGTCACCTGATCCCAGCTCTTTCGTTTAGTATAACTCCTAAAGAAGCCAAGGGGGGTAGTCCCTAAAAAAAAGAGTTTTCTAAGGTTCTTATTGTTAAAATGTTTTTGGGTGGAGATATGAATTAATGTTGTTTAGGAGTTTTTTGAGATACACAATAATAAAACAAGCAATCCAAGTTGGTGTTTGCAAAACACGAGATAAATTGCATAAGAAGACTGAAATTAAAGCATCCACAACATAAGATAAATGACTTAGATAAATAAAAGACAAATGGTCCAAATCAGATAATGCGAAAGAATTAAAAGACCAGTGCTAAAATGGAGTCAAAAAGTGCTGGGAATGCTGAGATACACGTCTTGATGATATTCGTGAGATCGTTTTGCAAATACTCTTGGTCAATTTTATTGTGTATTTTTAAGATGATCTTTATTATTAGGCGAGAGGAATTTCCAATCGGTATGCAAGGTACTGGAAATTAAACAAAAAATATTCTAAGTGGCCTCGTTCGAAGACATGTTGAACCGTCCAGTTTGCAGCAAGGCGTTCAATAACTTTCCAGCCACTGCAAACGAGGAGGGCTACCCAGCGCCCCCAGTAAAGATTTCCCCACTTAGAATATTATCGCGTTCAACGCCGGTTCGTTGGTTATGGAGTGGTAAATTTTATTATGGTTGTAATTGGAATTAGATGTGTGAATTAGCAAGTTACAGTGCTTCTGGGTATCCCGAACGGGTAGAGCATACACACTGTAGAATAGTAAGTTCCAATTTTAGGGGATATGGTGAGTTGTAAATTTTATTAGCACACAAAGCTCTCTGACAGAGAGTGCTCTTGATCCATCTTATGGTGAGATTCAAGAGTCTTATCTAATTTACAATGCGAATGCAATGCAACAATGCTCTTCGACAGAGAGTGCTCTTGACTTGTCTTATGACAAGTTCAAGAGACTTTAGGTTCTTTTTATGAAATATCAATTACAAAGCAAATATACAGATGAAATCGATAGCATGCAAGTGATGAAAATTAATCTAACAATTAGTAAAAAAGCTATGTCTAAAGCAATCTAAGCTAAGCAAAAGATAAACAAAAGCACACAAGACACACTTCCCCCAAATAGGGGAAGTAGGAAAAACGTGGGAGGCTTGACCCCACTAGCTTTCTTTATTAATGAGTTACAGTGAAAGAGATTTTAACCCTTGAAAAGAAAGCATGAAAAATAAGGAAGCCTTAATGGCTTTTACAAAGGATGTGTTTTATGCTTGTGTTTGTCCTCTTGTATTGCACTTTTCTTCAATCTCCTCAAGTCTTTGGACTTGTTTTCTTGGTTCACCTCCTCGGTACCTACACAAGAAAGCCAAACACTCATGCACACATTATTTGTTAATAAACCAAACTAATCTAGATGCTCAAAAAGTGACATTATTCTAAGTGCAAAACTACTCTTTTTAAATGCAAATGTTGTTCTTTTTTGAAATAAAACTAGATGCAAAATTGTACATGCAAAGTAGGAAAGAGGAAGAGGGTAAAGTGGAGCAAAAAGGGAGCAAAAAGAGGGCTGCAATCAATGATAAAAGAGGGAAAAAGGGGGAGCGAACAACAGTAAAGAAGACTGCAAAAAAGTGAAGAAAGAGGGCAACCAACAAAGAGGATAGTTAGCTGCAAACAAGTGAGAAACGGGGCAGCGAACTAAGCAAAAATATGGCTGCAAAAATTGGTAAAGACGGGGCAGCCAACAAGGAGAAAAGTGGCTGCAAAAATTTGGAGAATAGAGGGCAGCGAAGAGTGAAGAAAGTGGGCTAAAAAGCAAGAGAAAAGGTGGAAAAAAGGTAAACAATGAAGGAGAAAAGAGAAACAAGAAAGGTGAAAAATGGTGTAGAAAAAGAGGGAATAGAAAGAGGAAATGAAGAAGCAACGGTGGATCTTGTAATCAATGAAAAAGTTTTAAATTTTGAGTTTTTGTATGAAGGATGAGAAAGAGCCCCTTTTTGGCTGTGTTTTCTTAAGTTGGAAATAATCGCCTTATAGACCCTGCACGGTGAAAATGTCAGATTAAAAACTCTTGTATGAAGAAATGGTTGAGCTTCAACCGTCCTCCTTCGGTGATCCCTGAAACACACATTCAAACAACAACAAACAAGATCAAGTGCTAGAATGCGTAATCAAATAAATGTCTGAAAAACAATGGTATACCTGACTACTTCCTGTTCAATTCAGATATTTAATTAATCTTGCATAAATAACCAATTTAAAACCATAAATGGATATCCTACCGTGCTAGATTTATAGCCCTTCTAAGCTAGCAATGATCATATATTTACCAAAGAAAGAGAGTAAGAAAGGTATCACCTCACAAGATGGAAATCAAGACACAAAGAACCCCCACATGGACCTCCAAAGTCACTTTATTCCATTAACAAATATCGGTTACAAAATGGGCTGATGTTCTCTTGCAAATTCTCCATATGCAAATGGGAGCAAGAGACCCTTATTTATACAAAAACAGAGAAGCTAAAACCCTAAGTCGGACTCGGCATCGGAAGAGGCACACTACGGTGATTTCCTTGATTGAATGAGCTCGACACAATGATTTGGAGTTTAATGCTGAGTTCAGGAAGGTGAGAGTGGGGAGGTGGCCTCCATCTAGGCAAGGCGCCCCCCTTCATGGGAAACTCCTCCTCTCGAATGAGCACCCTCCATCTCAGATTGACGTGAGCTAGAAGAGGAGGCACAACCTTTTGATGAGGAACAAGCTGGCAGTTGGATGAATGCTGAACTGTGAGTTGACTAAGATGTAACTGGGTGCAGGAGTGATGAGTGGGGGTGAGGTGGCCTCAATCCCCCTTGGTCTTATCACCAAACCAACAAATGATCAACACTTAACCCAAATCGTGATCTAGCCAGAGGGCGAATTTCCTGATGGAGAGTTAACTGTTGCACTCTGATACTGATCTGAATCTGACTGATGCTGATTGGAATCATCCCAGATGCTCTGTGCCGAGCTAATTAGCCCTTGATTAAATCAAATTTGGCTTTTTTGGAGATATTTTGATTTTCTCCAATTTAATATTTTTTATTATTTTAATTAATATTTCTCATTTTTTGGGTTTTTTGAGAAAATATTAATTACAAGGCCAAATGATAGTCCGAAACTTAGGATAAATGTGTCTAGGGGTTAAATGAGTGTTTTGGCTTAGAAAACAAGTATTTATTTGCCCAAAACACCCCCCGGACCACTTAATTATTACAAATTGAAAATTTTCAATTAAACCATAGTAAAAATGGTTTAATTAATTATAAAATTTAATTATTTCTCTATAGTCAAAAAATAAAAAATAAAAAAGTGTTACGCGTTGGGGAATTTTTTTTTCGGACAATGTTTCAATGTATCTTGGGGCATAGGAAATGACCATAGAACATACAAATAGTGTCTAGTAGGTTCATATTCAACAACTGGACTCTAATAACCCCCAAGGCCCAAAATTCAAAATCGGGCATTCCAGCTTTGAAGGAAGCGGGAGAAAAACTCATCGATTATACTCGGCTAAAGGCAAAGCATAATTGACAAGGGGAAAAACTCCCGGGAATACCTTAGTTGAAAATTACGTTTTAGGGGACTGAGCCATTCAAAATCCCTACTAGCACACTTTATTACAACAACCCCATGGGGCATGGTCATTTTAGTACAAAAATAAAATTGACTAGCCAAAATTGGCTAGGCACCAAATTCTGAACCTTTGATACATTGGATATGAACACAGATCATGTTCATCAAATGGCGGCTCAACGGAAGGTTCAACTATTGTACAAAATAGTTGGTAACAGATTCAACAATAAATGTTGCTATACGGACCTTGCTTTTCATGCCCAAAAATGCCTCAAGATTTGTGCTGTACGGAAATGTATTTAATTCTGCTGTACAGTCATTGGGAATCGTGCCAACTGCTGCTCTCTCTTAGTCTGCGATTTTTCTCCTTCTCAATTCTCCAACTCTCATGGAGAAAGAATTAGTCTCTCTTGCCTTCCCTTGCCTTTTTGGTGTTTAATGAGATAGCTGAATGGTCATCTAATCCAAGGGCCCAAATTTACTTAGATCAAGGGATGAGAATGATTATGTGCACACTATTTCTCTCCAAAATTAATTTCACTCAACTTAAAATTAAAATTTTCCAAAAAGTTCATTTAAACACTAAACTGAAAATTAAAAACTCATCTCAAGTCATTAATTGCAAGGGTCATGTTATTTTCCCCTTTTAAGTGACTTAGGCAAAAAATTAAAAATCACTAGGGGAACTCTTTTCTAAGTACAAAAATCAACACCAAAACCATATGAAGATGATCAAGTCATCCAGAGAAAACAAAAGAGACCATAGCCTGGACTTGAAGAGATCAATAATGAGGGTAATGGACTGTTATCTGCATACATAACACCGATTAGCACTAACAAAGTTGGACCTTCTAATACAATGATGACAACTGGATGAGCAAGCTACCTTCAGAAAGAGACCAGGACTTGTGCCCACTTCTTCATTTCCCTACAAACTTAAAGAGCTTCCTGCTGTCAACGAATTTGCTAGATCACAAAGAAAAACAGTGTATAGAAATGAATGAAAGAAAAATATTTACGTGGAAAAGGCTCTCTGCATACCTCTTTCCGGTAACATTCAGGTCCCTTTCCTAGCTGCCTGAACCTGCATATAAAGAGTGCCGTAGCTAGTTCCAAACCAGTTACAATATCACTAGAACATGCTTGGGAAACCCTAACGTAATCCCCAAACTAGACTTTGGGTTGAATGGTGTTCCACCAATTAGAAAATCAAAGGAATTTGAATGAAACGAATAAAATGAGATTGAGCTTGGGTTCTGGGTGTGCGCATGATTCTTGTTCTTTGTCCACTTGTGAAACTGAGTTGTAGCCAATTATCAAGTCTGTGAATCTCTTAGCGTTCGAATGATTGTATTGGTTTTGCATTTGATCGATGCCTGGATGGATGGTTTATTCAGAGTGTTTGTTGGGTCTCCTACCCAACCATCATAGTCTGGGAATTGATTAAGAGGACTGCGTCGATCACAACCTTCCTCGTAACACTTTGAATAAGATCCATCACTATAGGAACTACTCTCTGTTTAAGAGCCACAAAACTCTTTTATGTATTGATATCAACTCCTGAAACCTATCATCCAAAACCTAACCCTACAATCATCTCTTGCCTGCCAGTCTGCTTAAGTGTCTTAAGTGTGTGTTTATCAGAAAAAACATGGTCAAATGCCTTAACACTCAGTCCGGTACTGCTTTGAATGAACCATGGCAACCACATCCACTTAGAACTTTGTACTCATCAACAAACTCACCAAGCATTAATCCCACGACTTCGAAAGGCACTTCAGCTTTACGTCCGCATAATTTAAGCTCACAATGCAAGTTTAAAAGCTTCATGCACACGTCTCATGAAAAAACAGATATTTCAATTCGACTTGCTACAGAAAATCTTGGTTGGGCTTTACATCCTCTGTTGTGATGTTCCTCCAATTTGGCATTGATTAATTGAGAAGTGCTTGTTGGGGTTTTAGGATTTTCTGCTAGAAGTTTTCCATCAACAAGCTGCTCCATTCTTTTGCTGGGAATAATTATTAGAGTCTCGAATCACCATACATACAAATACCGAACGGTTTGTGGCTATATTGTGGAAACAGTAAAAGGTATACTCTGTGCTGTAGATACAATTTTTCTACTTTTTCCACTCGGTTTTTGAAAACAGTCGCTCTACCATATACGATCAATCTTATGTGAATGATAAAAATAAACCTTTTGTATGGAACACATTTGTCAAAAATGGCAGTATTGCTGCTCCAAGCAGGGAATCTGATGAACAAAAGGTTGTTTGAAAGCTTCATTGATGACCTTCATGATTCTCAAGCACACTCCTGAGATAAAATAATCTGATTTGATGTTGAGAATCGAGATAACATTTTACAAAGGTTGGCAATTTCTGTTGACACTGCAATCTGATAGAAGTCTCAGCCAACCTAAAATATTCTGAATATTCCTCTGTATGATGAAGGGATGAAAATCCTCAAGCAACTCCACAAATGTTCTTTACACCTGTAATGTTTGCACCTTTCTCATAAAGAAGATATACACCCAATTAGAACTTAAATGGCAAGATACTTTGGGATCATAACGTGCTGTCATTCTGAGACAAATGCATTCTTTTCAATTCCATCTAAAACGTTGAGATTGTACTTAATGTCCGCTTGCAGAGGTTTCAAATATCTTCTTAAGAATACTCACGAGATATACGTACAAGTTCCCATAATGCTCCTTAAGCAACTAAGTCTCTTGCATTTGCCTCATGTTGAGCCAGATGACAAAGAGCAAGCTTAATATGGCGCCTAATTGGAGTTGCTTCACTATTAGAATTGGAAACAATCCAAGGCAATGCTCCATCATCAATGAGGAGTGAACACCCTTTCTATGTCCTTGTGTAGCTCCATGAGACTCGTAATTTGTAAAGTTGGAAACTCTTGTAGCTACTTGTGCCAAGACATTTGAGTGATGAGGTCTAACCATTCCCAAAAGATTTTTTAATGCCACCTTCATCCCTTAATCTCATTTGCAACTTGTCATTTCCGCACAAGTTTTCTATTTATACTGCCACCATACGAAGGGTTTGTGGATTCTCTGCTTTACTAGCTATCCTAGCAAGAAGTTTGATACCTCCTTGTTTCATAACCAACTCTTGATTTTTTCCATTCACAGCCAAATTAGTGTCATGTCCCCATTTAAATAATTTCCAAATAAGACTATTTGCAAATAATGTTTCACCAACCTACTAGTTCCCTAGGTTGAGATGGAGACATAAATCTTGTAATAAGGGGCTATGGGACCCAAATGGACTTTAGTTTACCATATTCACATTTAAATGTGTCACATAAATGATAAATGCTAAGAAAATAAGGTGGCATGGGTTCATGAAGACACTTGGAAGCTCCTGGAGCCTTTGGGTGACTAGATTCCCCGCACACTTGGCATGATATTCATCAAAATTCGAACACATGGGTAATGTAACGTTATTGGATGGTGATGTGGTGTCAAATATCATATAATGAGCCAAGGAATTCAAATCAGTAAAGGAGAGTAACTCCCATGGAAGAGGAAGAGACTAGAAGACAATGTGTGCCACTTGGAAGGAGATTCCATGCACTCTATGACAACAAATGATGAAAGATTCCATGACAAGTATGACAAATTCAGACCTGATTGCTGACATATGACAAATCTGACATGACATGGCTAAAAATAACCACCAAGAGGTCGAATTTGGGAGTTAGAGGCAGCCATTCGAATTGGGGAAAGAATTGGAGCATGAAGAGGAAGACAAGTGTCATGAGAGTTACTAAACCACTAAGATGAGTTGGAGGAAGCTAATGGAGGGAAATTCGACCTTAGGAGGCCTCATGAAGTTAATAAAAGGATGTCATGAGGAAGGAGAATAGATTTTGATCATTTGTTAATTGGCCTTTGGCATTTTGGAGAGTTTTTGTTTGTCCATTGCACGGTGAGTGTTCACTCTCCCTGCTTGTGAACCAATTTTGAGGGAGTTGGATTCCTTTCCAAGTTGGTTGATGGAGAGGCCATTCAGACCTCATTGGAGCTTAATGAAGGATTTTTAGTTGTAGGTTGAAGGTCCATACAGTCAAATTCTCATCTATCTCCCTATTCCCTCATTCCTTCTTCTCCATTCCCCCACACTCTCATGTTGAGGGCGCACTTGTTGGAGTGGTGCTTGCACTTTGCTGAGTATAGTTGATGCCCAAGCTTTGATATATGATGTATGGCTATGTAATGTCATGTCTATATGCTCTGTAAGTCGAAATATCAGAAATACATGTATGAAAGGATTGCATTTCCATGCTCTTGAATAACTAGTTTTCATGGATTGGGCTTCAATATTGTAGTTTTATATCATATTTGTATGAGGACTTTTCTCCGAGTTTGATGATGTTGGGGAAGCCATATATTATGTAAGACTCTGTATTTTCATGCCCATATGCTATTCAACTCGAAATCCAAGAAACTCTTGTGTGAAATGCTTGCATTCTCATGCCATTTAATCACTAATTTCCATGACTTTGGCTTCAATCTTGAAGGAGTCTTGTATAATATTTGTATGAGGGATGTTCGCTGAGTTTGATGATGTTGTGATAGCCATATATGATGTGTTGCTCTGTAATTTCATGTCCCTATGCTCTGTGGGTCGAAATCCAAGAAATCTATATGTGGAACTCTTGCAATTCCATGCTACTAATGCACTAGTTTTCATGTATTTGACTCCCATACCAAATGAGTTGTATACAATACTTGTATGAGAGGATTTATATGGTGTTTAATATTGTTGGGGAAGCAATTGTTATGCTGTATATGGTCTCTATATGTCACATCCTGATTTGAGCCTTTAACTCTACCTTTCATATGTCAAAATCGAGATAGTTATGCAATTTCACTGAAAGTTATCAAACAAATGTGGAATTCTATAACTAGTTTGCAGAAATAATAACCATGTGTAATGAAAGTACATGAGGTATTATATCAGTCTCCATTCTCTTCTTACAAATTTGGGAGGTTTGTACATGAGTTGGGAAGCCCAATTGGCCTACACCCTAGGGGGGGTTTCATCACAATTTCCTAGTAATTTTGGCCTTTTTGTCATCAACCCCAAACAAGGTTGCAGAGGTCTAAAGTCAGATACAAAGTGTCCATAAACCACCTTGGTATGTTTTAAGGCTCACCATACCATTGCCTTTCAAATTTAGGACCATTTGGTGAAAGTTGGAACCCTCTAGAGTCATGACTAGTTAAGCGCGAATTTTGTCCAATTTGTAATTTTCTCCAAAATTCCAAAAAAGGGACATTACAATTAGCAATAACACCAGAAGCAACCCTTTGAATGGTTTCATCTTCTGAAGTTTTCAAGAGCATCAACAATGAGGTCAGACCACTAGCCTCATAATTTTTTATTGATTCACTTCTTCACAACAAGATTTGCTACAACTTTGACAACATGGATTTGAATTTTGTACATCCACATCTTTTGATTCCAACAATGACAGTGTCTTTTGTCGTCCAACCTCTTCAAATAATTTTGCAATTGTGGTTCGTTGCCCACTCATCGTGTCTCTCATTTGACTCGATTTGAGCAAGGTAATAGTACCTTCAGACCCATTAGATGCTTTGCCAAAATTTTGTTTGTCAACACTCTTTCTATTCTCATTGACCTCACTACTAAGTTGTGAAATTTTTTGCTCTATAGTCTTAACCTTATCTTCAAGCATGCCTCTATGCTGCTGCTCTTCTTTAAGTTTTTGCCTTGTATCCTGTATCTCCTTGTGCAGTTTTTCCTTAAAAATTGAAGTTTCTTCTTTTTCAAACTACAGCATTTGCAGTTCCTTCTCAAAACTCTCTTGATAAAGAGTATGCTTTTCTAGCTTCTTTCTTAGTTCCAGTATTTTTCTTTGATCTGTAGCATTTATTTTCTCATTTTGTTGATATAGAGCCTGTTTGGCAAAATTTAATTCTCTCTCCAAGCCTTCTTTCCAATGTGCCAACTTCTACTTTTTTTCTTAGCTCAACAATTTCTTGTTGGTAGGAGTGTGAGATGACACCAAACTCATCTTGATGCCTTTGTTGTTCAACTTGTGGTTCTTTCTTCCCTTCCTGCAACTCTAGATGGTGTGTTTGGCTTGTAACGGGTTCCACGGATCTCCAAAGGGTTGATACTTTGGCAAACAACATAATTTTCATCTCTTTCAATTTTAATCATTGACTCCAAAAGTGGATCAATTTACAAGACAAATTATAAAATAAAACCAGATCCATGGTCTTGCTTTCTCATTCTTTGTCGTTTCCAAGAATCTCGATTGGTCAAACTGGAATCCACCACACATGTGCACCTGGGTTGACGAGGTCATGGTTTTCTTACGGAGGTTCATCCCACATACACTGTATACACCATCTTTTTAAAACTTTATATACGTGTTCCTTCCCATTGTTTATCAAAGTGTAGTGTTTGTCGTAAGGGCTAGACTCCTTTACAGTTTCCATTCGGTGTTGGACCTTGATACTTGTGTTTGGGTGTTTTTGTTTGGTTTAGAGGCATGAGATGGCTTGGGTTATGATCACATGTGAAGCCTCAATGTGGGTGGGTGACGTGAGTCCCATTCTTTTGATCAAATTTAAGACTATAAGCCTTTTTTGGGTGTACAAGGAAATCGTTTAAAGGTATGAAAAAAAAAGAGTTGATCCTTAGATGGCATAGTTGTGGTATGAACGATATCGATGGAAACCACACATTTTTATTTTATTTTATATGATACGACAAGGAGCCTCGAAACCAAAAAAAATGTGGACGAGGTGGAGATCAAGGTGAGGGTCATGAGCGTAAGACACTTGAACGAAGATGCAAGGTAAATGAAATTTGGGAAAAATGGGCCAAGAATGAATGAGCCAAACCAGATCATCACATCATTTGAGGGCTACGCTAACTTTTCCAAGTGCCCATTTCAAACATGCCTCTGTTTTGAATTACCTTGCAACCTATATAACATCATGTGCAACTGATCAACCATCCATTGATTTTTAGTCGTTAAACAACATTTCATTTAAGTTCAAAGACTCCCTAAGTGGTAGAAACCTCAACATGACGTCAAGCCCGCTAGAGACATAGGCTAGAATTCCCAAACTCAAGAACTCAAGGTGATAGCTCGATGAGGGGTGTTGTATTTTTGTGAAAGTTTTGAATGAGAGGGTAGCCTGGCAACTCTTTGTCTAAGTCACAAGATTGGGCGAATTTTATTGATGAGGTTTGAAATTCATCGGATCTCAAAAACATTTTGAAATTCATTGGATTTTATCGAATGTCAAAGGCAAATCTTAAGTTGAATCTCAAGGAAAATTCAAATCTTGACGAATTTCAAGTCAAATCTCAAGGTGAATTTGAATCTCAAGATGAATTTTAAAAGAATCAACATTTTATTCATTAATTATATGCTTTTAAGTTTTAACTGCAAAATTTAAAAAAAAATCATTTTTTTAATATTTAATATATATTGAAAATCTTGAAATATGTATATGGACAAATCTAATGGTGAATCTTATCTGAATCTCGTTGGTAAATTCAAATTCGAATTAAATTTCATCGTCGCCGAACTCGAATTCGAACCTGGACCAGGTGACTTAGCTTTTGCTGGCTAGTAACTATTGACCAGAAATGTGGTAAACAAATGCCAACCAACAATGGTGCATCACTTATAGTGGCATGCAAAGGTTAGAAATATTTCTGGTTTCACAGATCTAAGTGGTGAGATGTATGAGCATCGAAAGATCATAAAGGCTCAAACAAAAGAAGGATTGATAGGATCTTGAAGGCTACTCGGAAGAACTCAGATTGAATCTGAAAGCTAATTAATCATCACGGACATGTCTTGGAATAAATGTTATATCAACACAGGCATCTATGTGAACTCATGCTAAAGCTCTGAACTGAGGGGATGAGGTAAGGGAAAAGAAAGGAGAAGGGAAGGATTTGACAATTTGTTTAGAGCAAGGATCCCAATTCCATGAACAGGGAGCTGAAAAAGCGAGAATTCGTAAGTACATAACATGATAGCTCAGTTCATCCATGCGGTTGTATCCACCACAATTTGGTCAATGAGTAGTTAAATATACATAAATCATTTGATCCGCAAATTATTGGTAGCTCCAAGTTCGACTGGCTATGTCAAGAGTGATTAAAAGAAATTAAAAGCAAAGAACAATGGAAATAGTAAACAGACAAAAACAATAAACAAGTAACCGAAAGGATGCATGAAATTAAAACAACTCAAACTCAAATGAAAACAATACATAAAGCCAAAACAAACTAACTGAAACAAAGCTAAGACTTAGCCTACCATTGTTTAGTTTTGTTTTTCTTTATGTACAAGGGGAAAAGAGCCTGTATCTATTCAAGGTGAATGAAATTTTGCATGGAGGAATGCATCTTTGACCTTACATGCAAGGTGATTGACGTGGAAAACATCATGCAAGGGTCACCAACTAACTTTTCAACCAGCAAGATTATGCGAGATATGAAGGAAGCTTTTCAAAATCCAAAAAAGTTGGTTACCATCTCACATAATCTGCCAGCCAACAAAATTTACATTGCATGTCATATCAGAAACATGATCATGATCAGGGTTTAGGGTCGAGGTTCCGATGGAGAACACGAGAGTTGGTTTATGTTTGGAATGTAAAGAAACATCGAGGATATTTCGATCTTTAGAGGTATCGAAAACCAACTCCATGCCTTCACTCAATTGGTCTATAAGGTCTTCCTCAATAGCCAATTCTGTGGTCTTTTCATAAAAGTTATGATCATCACCCTCAAAAGGATGGTATCGTGATTGAAGCAAGGGGTTTGGGAATGTAGGAAGGTTCTTTTGATGATGCCACAATGATATTGATCATTGTCCTATGCCTTGTGTCTTTCCATCCATCTGACATAATGGAAACCCTCAAGCTACTCCATGAGCTACGAATTGGTCTTAAAACGTCTTTAAGAAATTGAATTTCTTTCTTAAGCAAATCTGTTCTGACTTTTTCATAGTTTGGCCCCTGGAAACCTTGAGGGGCAGTGTTAATTGTCCTCACCAAGTCTTTCCAATAGGAAGACTGAACCACATTGAAAGGATGCCACAAGCATCATTGGCCCTTGCCACTCTTGTCTCGATTTCTTCTCTCCTTTGAACATTGAGCATTTCGACCAATTTACTTCTTTGAGCTTTGGTAGGAGGTTTTGATGAGTCTTCTTCAAGTTGTGTTGCCCTTCTCTTCCTTGCTTCTTGGACAATCCTTGGCTCACTGCTAGCAACCGAGCTGGTATTGCTACCAAGATTGCTTTATTGATATTTCAACCTTTGAGCATCATTACGTTCTTTCTAATACTGGATCATCACCTCTGGTTTTTTGGTATGTGCACAAACATCAACACCCTTTACCCCTTCATGGAATATATTCATTCTTGTGTAAGAGCCCTTGTAATCTTTTCCATTTTGCATAGATTACACCTCGATTCACATGAATCCCCACCACTCATTCGTTTGAGGTCATAATATACTTCCAAAGAAGATAACATTCATTTTGTCTGGTTGCTTTAGCGGGTCCAGGGGTATGAGAAATGCCACAATCAGAAGCCATCAGTACTGCAAAAACAATGAAGAAATGTGTTTACCATAAGGCTGCCCACAACATTCTTCTTGCTGCTGACAACTATTCTCTTGCTGTCCACAACTGTCCTCTTGCTGGAAATGCACCAAAGCTTGCTCCTAATGCTCCAAAACACAAGTAAAATGTTTGCTGTTGCTGTATGAAGCTCTTGTTATTGAAGAAAGTGTGAGGAATTAGTAGAAGGAAGACGTTTCTCAAGGAAAAGAGAAGCTGTTAGGGTTTCTAGAGATTGCTTTTTTTGGATTTCTTTCAAATGAATGTAAAAATTAAGTAGGTTTAGAAACAAATTAGAAGTTAATTTGTTTTCATTTTCCATAGATTAGGGGGTCCCATGCCCTTCATGAGTGCTTGGCTAGTCCCAAACAACTAAAAAATCATGCAGAAATGTGGGAGTTTGATGCCAAACGACTTGGAAATGCTCTCAGCCATATTGTACGATGCTTCCAAATTGCAAAATGCCATACTGTACAACTTAAGGTATTTCCGAGCTATTTTGACATTTTAATGAGTTTTCAGTACCAGTATGGGGTTGGTTGGATGTTTCTTACAACTTAGGTCAAAACTTGTGCTTGAAATTTTCTCAATTGTTGTTTGAGTCGATTGGACTACGTGTTATGATTTGATTTTCTACTTTATTTTGGTATTTGAGTCAAATATATTAGAATTGAAATTGAATTGGAATTGGAAAAGCCAAAATCTTGAATTGGACTATAATTGGGAGAAAATAGGAAAAAAAGGCTGATTAAAAAGTACATAAAATGTTCACCTTGAAAAAAATTAATATTCTTGTACATCAATTTAAATCCAAGCCATTGGACACCAAATATGCAAAGTTTGCTCATGTCTCTAGCAATGTAGTTCCACTTGGCTAAGACTCGCAATTCTGGCCGAGTACTCGCCTGAGACTTGCTATTTGTGAGACTCTCCCGGATTCAGACCTAGACTCAAAAGTCTAGTTTTGGAGGGTCTTGGAGGATGATTCTCTTGTTGATGTTTTGATTCTTGATGAAGAGACTCAGGATCTCTCTAGTGTATTGTTATCTCAAATACAAACAACAAATACACATGCATCACAGTTGTTGCTTCAGTCTAGAGATGTTGGCACTAGCTCCTTGAGGGCGTGTTCTAGGTGTCCTCATAGTCATGCATGAGACTCGAGATTGGACTTGGAGATACTGTCTATTTGGATTTTCTAATTATGCTATGGAACTATGTGTTTTGTAGTTGAACTTGGTACTACTTGCGAATTCATGCAATCATCTTTGAGTTCATTATTTTGCATACAAATATCAAGTGTCAAATGTTGTATTATCATATTTTAAGAGATGATCATATAAATTTCTGCATAGACCGTGGTTATAACTTATATGGATTGGAAATGTAATTAGTATAATTTTTGTGCACAAAATTTACTATATTTTTAGTTTTTGCACCAAGAGTAGTGAGGTGCTCTACAACACAGTATGGGGGAAATGTTGTCACGTTCCTAACGTTATGCTACCATATATATATATATATATATATATATATATTTTTAATGTTGGCTCATAAAATAAAAAAATAAAATCAAATAAAAAGTAGGTTCATATAATAAAAATTTAAAACCAAATAAAAAGTTATTAAAAAGTCCATGTTGGCTCATAAAATAAACAAATAAAAAGCATAGATCAATCTTAAGCATGGATCTATCAAGCACGAAGAGGGATCAAATTTCTGGATGTGTAAAAAGTTTAAGATTAAAAAAAATTACACCTCAAGGAATTGGATCCCTCTCGGTGCTTGATAGATCCGAGTTTAAGATGGATCTGTGCTAGTTTAATAGTTGCCGAGTATTTGCCTAGTCTTTCCTGAGTCGCTGAGTCTTGCCGAGTCCTAGGCAAGCCAGGTCTTTGCTGAGTCGAACTGTGACAACATTGGTATAATTATAATATGTAAAGGTGAATGTAGCAGTTTTAGTTCTTTTTCCCTTATTTTTTCAGGGAGATTTTTATGCCAAATGTGTCACGGATTGGACCAGTTTGGTAATGTTAGAACTGGCTGGTTTGATTGGTTTGACCAAGAACCGGGCTGAACTGGTACTGGTTTTGTTTTGCTTTGAATCTGGACTGGTTTTCCCTCTAAATGGTCTGTACCGGCCGTTTCATATGACTGTTTCTAGCACATTGAATAGCCTCAAGGTATTGTCTTTTGCTTCATTTCATCTGGTCAGGTGTGGGTCAACTTAAATTAGAGATTTTTTAGGTAATCTGCCACAATTTTCCACAATATAGTTGTTCACTTGCCACATCAGTCTAGTTTGTCTGTAAGATTGATATAAGTTCTTGTACATATAATCTCAGCTTATTTCTTATGGTGTGAGGGAAATCATGGGAGATAAAATATTGGTTTTATTTCTTTCATTGTAGAATTTAATTCTCACGTTTTTTCATTCAGCATGACATACATGATTCTGAAAGAGAAAGGGGTAGAAGCAGAGAGACTGCCTGTAGTAAGGAAAGGGAAAAGGATCGCCATCATCACAGGGACCGGAGCGATAGAGATGAGAGAAGTCGGCGAGACAGAGAGAGAGACAGAGACAGGGACAGGGGCAGGGACAGGGACAGAGATTATGAGAGGCATAGAAGTCGTGATCGTGAAAGGTGATTTATAGCTAATTCTCTTTTATCTGTTGATCGATATAATTTTCATTCTAACATATGTTGATTGCATCCCCCGCACTGCCCACCTGATAACTCCCAACACAGTAAACAAAAGATAAGATGGTGTTCTGTCTTTGCATAACATGGTGATTAATATTATTTTACGTGGATATGATTTAAGCCAATGCTTGTTACATTTATGGACATTTCCTTTTCTACTTTTAATTTTTCTCAAAATGTTGCTAGTGAATTTTAATTTTAGTATGAAACATTCCAAGGTGCTGTTTTTCTACACAAATTTCTTTAGAATATAGGTTAATTTAATCCAATTCTTTTTCTTACTTAGTTTGAGAGGTGGTATTTCTATTAAAAATGTTTGACAATATGCAGCTGTTTTTGGTTCCAAAGTTTGTTGCATTTTCAAAACTTTTCAAATACTTTGGCGTAATGCATGTTCTGTTGGATTACCTGAAAATTCTGGAATATGTACCTAGGAGTAAGTCTTAATCACATGGAATTCAGTGGTTTCATGTAAGGATCTGGCTGCATGCTACTTTCTGTTTTCCTGCTACAGTCATAAGTTGGTGTTGAATTTGTCTATTTCTTGTGTGGGTGTGTCTGAGAACTAGAAGATGCTCTAAAACATAAACATGAAATTTCTACACTGTCAATTTCAGGTATCGAGATTATGATCGTGACATTGACAAAAGACATAGACATAGGTCACGTTCCCGCTCAAGGAGGTCAAGGGATCGTTCACGGTCTCGCTCTAAAAGGTACAACTGATTATATTTTTGATACTCATTTGTTTCTTGAACTGGGATAAGTTCTTGAAGTTAAACATTGTATAGCACATAATGGCCTTCTTCATTTATTAATGCCTTTATATTTCATAATTGGTAGGTAATCTAGTGAGTTTTCTGTAATGTTAATATGTTTATTCAAACATATATTACAGTACAGTAAATGCTTTATTTACTTGCTTTCAGTTTTGTTTTTAAAGATTTCATTTTTGTTTAACAATATTGGAGCAAGATCTCTGGAATTCTGCCAGGCTGTTGTCTAGTGGTTGAGATGGGAATTTGCCATGTTGATGACCTAGTTTAAACTCTGGTGTGTATACTGTATAGAGCCCCGGAAATTAAGTTATTGGTTGAGTTTGACAGCGTTCCATATGCAGCATGCATTGAAAAAATATCTCCTCTAGCTAAAGTTTAAGATGTTGTAGATCTTAGGGATACTAATTATTGTTAGATAGTTCAAGTATTTACAGAATTTGACTCAGTTAGCGTGAGATTGTGTTGTCATTTTACTTATGAAGTGTATATATCTCTATAATTTTCAAATATACAACTCAAAGGTTAAATTTTACAAAGTTATTTTATTGCAGCAAACGAGTAAGTGGTTTTGACATGGCACCCCCTGGCGCAGCTGTGATGGCTAGTGCTAATATTACAGGTTTGTATAGAAATCTCCCTTTCGTGTTTTTATAGCCAGTGTTATATATTCTAGATCATCCATAAGTGTGAATTATTTATCTGAATCTCTCTGTGCATTTGAATTTTATGGTAATTTTTTATGTTAATCATCTTATAAACCATTGATATTGATAGTGTTCTGATGTGTATTCTTGTAAATATAACTCGGTTTTATACTGTCCACCTTAAACACTGAGTTTTCATTCTTGTTATATGGTACTGAAACTGAAGAGTCTGTTTATATCTGGTTGATTTCATTTATCCATTTCTGGTATGCTACTAATGGGTATGGGCATCCTAGCTGTAGTGTAGAAGAAGCACAAATTGCATGTGTTTAGATTCCTGTTCGTAGGAGTCCACTTTTAAATCTTACCTAACCTCACAGTTAAGGTCAGAAACATTCTCATTTGTAGAGTCTGACAAAGTTTGCATGGAGCCTTGGTATGAGGACGTCTCCAGTATGGGTATGGGCTCTAGAGTACCTGTTGCAGACTTTTAAAAATAGGGTACACAAGGTTAATGTACAACAATTAAATATAAACATAAAAGAACTGTTATCAGTATCACGAATCTTGTAGTTGCCCCTTGGGATGATCATGTCCAGGATGGTAGAGGGGAAGGCAACTAAAGTCGTGACCTCAGAGGGTCTGACGTCTAATTTAGGAAGCAGATATCACACCAGTCAGACCGCTCTTCGCTTTATGCCACTCAAGGAGAATGGCAAAGGGGGAGACACTAGTCTCACCTTATGGGCAAGACTGAAGACAAGATACCAGATCTCGATAATACAACTTACTGTAAGGTATCCTGGGAAATAAAGCCTAGATCTAGAGATGATGTTGATTTAAGGGGTTTGGGATCTAGGATAAAGAACACTAGGGATAACAGAGTGTCGAAGTTTAAACACACTCTAGATTATAATGCCTCGCTATATAAGATTGGGCAATAAACATAAACGAGACAACATGCATTTTACGTGAAGAGGATCTCAACTCTTGAGGATGATTTAACTTTGAAGTGACCAGTGCTTTTAGTGGGAAAATGGAGTCTCATGACCTATTGGTATGATTTAATTTTAATATGATGGATGTTGATACTTCAATACACAGATTAAACCAACAAACCAAAAAGAAAACGACTTCCAACCCAAGAGTAAAATGATTTTGTGAGAGACCAATACTGAAAACCACTATTAAAGATTTCAAAAGTTATGAGTCTTTCCCAACAAAGGAATATTTTCAAAACCAAATCGATCCCTCAACCCACAAACCCTGCAGTTCATTTGAATTTAAGATTTTATGCTGAAAATGTCCCAATACTTGCATTTAAAATCAACAATAGACACATAGTATGGTATCAAAATCCAGATCGGAACTATTTTATATTTGTGCGCATTTATTTACTATGGGAGGAAATAAAATCATGGCCCAAATCAAATATTTTATCTCATACGCTGACGCCAAGGATAAAATAACCACCAAAATTACCAGTTTGATTGGGTATCAAATTTAATCCTTTTTAATGATGGCAATGCCACCGATCTCAGAAAAACCAAACAAGACTTCGAAATTAATTGATCAGATTCGTTTTTGGATAGGCAGACAAGATCGCTGGGTTCAGAAAGGAAATGAAAACGCATGAAACTGGATCGTGAACCCCTGTACATTCCAAAAATTTTGTTTATGGTAAAATGGATGCTAACTATTGCGAAATGCTTTACGGGTGATTTTAATGAGTAATATAGTTCAAATCAAATCGTGGGGTTTTCCGTATTGACGCCCAGCACAAAGAAATAATCGTAACAACCACCATTGCGATAAAGAGAGAGTAAAGTCGTTTTGATCTGTTGAGTGATATGCAAACCAAGTTGCAGGACTTTTGTAAGTGATGCCTAGGGTTTACATTAAAATCAAGGGGATTTTAGCGACGCTCAACTGTTATACATATTGCCCGTCATCATTATATACTGAGAACAAAACATCAGAACTTGCCTCCATTCCCCAAGTTATGAAGTTGAAATTGGACTTGGATTCATGATTTCAAGCCTTTTGTCCACCACCACACTTTCCTTGTGGACAAAGTGCGTTACCTCAGTCAGTAACGCCTGTTTGCCATGCACAAAAAGTGGTGCCACCGCAACATGCCTTTGTACAATGAGCGGTGCCCTATAGGCTATGTCACAAGGCTCAGGTTCGTGTTCGGGTTTGGCGACCTTCGGGTTCGAATTTTTCGATGAGGTTCGACATAGGTTCGTCTATATACATTTTTCAAATATATATATATATATATATATTCCAATTTCCAGATATAAAATTTACATATTAATATAATTTAATAAACATTATAAACATATTCAATTCACATTGATATAAAATTTACATATTAATATAATTTAATAAACATTATAAACATATTCAATTCACATACGTATGTATTAAAAATATTTAATACACATGTAAGTTATAATCATATTAATATTATTTTATAAACATTATAAACACGTTCAATTCGCATAGATATATATTAAAAATATTTACCACCTATAAGTTATAATATTTTAACCTAACACGTCAACACTAAAACAAAAAAACGGTTCAGAAGTTACAGCTATGGTCATTCTCGTTGTTTCCGGAAGCATTGGCATCAACTCACTGTAGATGTGTGGAAATGATACCCCGATCCTCAGTCTCTACTCTCATTGTTGCTGAAAGGAAAGAGGCCCGAAGTAGATAGAAAGACGTGACTTCCGGAAGTAGAGACCCATGCGCGAGGGAGGAGACCAGATGTGAGAGAATAGAATCAAGGGTGGAACCAGTTACAGGCGAACCTCACAGCTGAAAATGGCAAATTCGAAACCCGTTTATACTTGGCGAATTCGAAATTGACGTATAGCTGGCAAATTTAATGTCGAACCTCAATGAATTCCAAATATTTTCTTGTGACATAGCCTATAGGTAACGCTCTGTCATAATTGACAAAGAGTGGTGCTCGAGTTTTAAAGCTAAAAAGAGAAGTTTCACGAAGCTTCTCGAACCTTAGCTTCGTGGCAACCTCATCCCTAGACTCTTGGACCACCTGGACTCGAGATCCCTCCTTGTAGGATCTCCCCTCCACCTCATCCATAATAATCTCAACTATTCCTATCCTCCCATGGCTATAACTCACGGCTCATCCCCCATGGGTAGAAAGGAGGAAGATTATGGTACAACACCAAAATTCTTGCCAAATCTAGCCAAGGAGAGTAGACATTAGGTGGACAAGTTGAAGCTTTGGAGGCAAGATCTTGCTTGAGAAGAGACTTCTCAACACTAAGGCTCTTGGTTGTAATTCTCTCTATTATTCTATTAATGCAATGAAAGTTCTTTCCCATGAAATGTATTGTGCACTGATCACTTGTTTCATTATTGAATTCCTTAGTCATCAATATAGGATTATAGATCGTGCTTGATACTTTTAATCTTGTATGCTTTTGTGGTGTGCTTCTTGCAGGTAAATTTGTGGAGATCTGGTGTTCTAGAAGGCTGGTACATTACATTGTGTGACGGGTAAAAGATCCATTCCAAGCATCTATCAATCTTAGGGGAAGTGCTTCTCATTGCTGTAACTCATTTGTTCTAGTTGTAAGCATTTCAGGCTAGTGAAACAACTTCTGTCCGCAGAAGGTGAGAATTTCTAGCAACACCAACACAGCAAAATCGGTCTTCAACACAAAAACACGATTTGGCCCGTGTCTCCTTTGCTCTCAGCTCCCAAATAAATCAAGATTCATTTGTTCCCACAAAGTTGCCCAACCCAAAACACGAAAGAAATATTAGCAGTCTGCAGAATGTTATTGAATGAAATGACAAGGCTATCGTTATGGCAAGAGACTAAGAGTGGTCACTATAGAAATAACGACAAAATGCAAATCAAATCCAACAACAACAAACTCTTTGATATAGAAGTCACCCAAGCAAAAAGAGGCCGCCCTCCAATTCACCCAAGCTAGGTCGTGATCCTGCCAGAACAAGTTAAAGTTAGATTTTTCCTAGAAAATAAATGAAAATCTAGTGGTATGCAATGGCGCGGAAGAGTAGAACAATCATCATCACATTAAAGATCTCAAGAGAAGTGCCAAATAAAATTTCTGCTATTAATCTTTCAAGAGCCAAAGTTCCCTTTACAAAATAAAGAAAGATCATATAAATAAATCTTCTCAATCCAAATCCCTAAGCCTCAAAAGAATGGAGGGCTAGGATCAAATGAGAATACATCAAGATCAACTGCTAAAAAGATGCCGGATATAATACACATGGATCACTCAAAAGGAGGGGACGCACTCCCTTAATGACACCCTAGGGGGGAGGTAAGTCATAACAAGGTAAGTGACTCAATATAACTCCTTGGTGGGGCTAGGAGGTAAAACATATCCTTCACTAGCATGAACCCAAGGTACAATCATAATCATAAAACATAAAGCGTCAAAAGACACTAGGATGTGTGCCCCAAGTGATGAAGACTAGGACTTGCGGACCCGACAAAGGGTGAAAATCATGCCGAAGGATGTAGAATGCATCAATAATATGTCTCGGATCAACTTCATGCCATTTCCTTACCTCATTAAGCCAAATCGATTTCCTTGCTAGCCATTCTTTAATTTTTTATATGCCTGAAACATCATCCTGGAAGATAAGAGTGCCTGTAGCTCACTGCTGACCACTCCTGGAGCTGATTTGAGTCCAAAAATGAATCTGGGAACATAGCAATATGGTAAAAACAATTGGTCGCACTACTATGCCCTCTGATAGCGCCCTAGGAGAATAAAATATATTTCTGCAACTAATAAAAATGCCATTTTATATGGCATACAGCAACTGGATGATGAACAGATCATAATACCCAATACCTGTGCTCAGAACTGAAAACTAAGTCTACCAATGGACTCATGATGTCCAAGTCAATTAGGAATGAGTACTCATACTCCATATGTTCATCAAGAAATACATCAAAATGTCTATCCATGCCCTAGATAATAAAAACGAGGCCTGTAAATGCTGATAATCACAAAAATAATGCAAGCCATTACAAGAAACTACCATATGTAGCATGAAGCCATCTAATGAACATTGATAGGCCATGAATAAGAAATATCAAACACTGTCAGCCAAACTCATCCTGGAACCTGCTATTGACTTGGTCAAACTGAGTTGACCAGGTAAAAAATGATAAAAAAAAATGACCCAACTAAAAATCTATGATGTTGCAAGTACACAAGGATAAAGTGTGCTTCCTTGTCTATGTTAGTAGCAAGACTAAAGTATAAAATGGCTTTTAATTGGCGATCATAAGTAATAAACATCCATAATAAGTCCAAATCAAAGTAATAAGTAACTCCAAACAAAAGCCTCAAGTATATACTCATTTATAGACTTGACCATTTTGCTAGTTATGGGTGAGAGTGGGAGAAACAAGGTCAGGATAGGGGTTGACTTGACAATCTCAACATTGTGACATCTCGGATGAAGGAAAAGGGGAACCACACTACACATATGTTGGAATAGATGAACACTAGAGAATGGTGGTGTCTCACAGATGGGTGGAATGATGAGAATGTTTCAAGTAGACTCTAAACAAGAAACCTTTATTTGCATTTACTTATGGTCAGATTTGTACACTTCAGATTTAACATTTAAACTTTAACTTTTTGTTTAACTAGCCATCCTCCAAGAGTAGGTGCCCTGAATAGCCTTGCGGGCCTCAGATAATGACTTGGTATGACCTCCATTGCTCGCCACCGTCCATAGTTGCGATGGAGTGACCACCCTGTTGCCATGTGGGTGCAAACGACCTCACATCATACAAAAGATGAGTGCTCGTCTCTTGGCAACTAGCTAACTTTTAAACTTTATTTGTAGTAGTGTTTAAAAACACTGTTTTTGCTGACTTGGCATCCATTTAGATATAACATTTAAGTTTCGATGCCTTAGTGTCTAAAGACACCTTTGATAGGACTACTTGTTTTCTAGGACTAGAGGAAGATCACACAAACCAACACCGAGACTCAAGATAAACATGGAATCTATCCAACGCAGGGGTATAGGCACGGAAAATCCTCAAAGTCACTAGTCAAGATGTAAGTCAAGGTTAAGGACCAAAAGCGGAAGATAACGGATGGGTGAAGAAAGTGATAAGATGATGCCATAACTAGCAACAGAATTCCTATGGGAAATGACCAAATCCATACTGTGAAAGGGCATGACGAATGAGTATACACAAGAATCTTCTGAAAAAAGCCACTAAATCACTTCTACTCTAGACCAACAATAAAAGCAAGATAGAATAATCGCCAATGTATAACCACCATAAACCAAGTCAAGCTACTAAAATAGATAAAAGAGCACAACCATAATCCAAGTGCACAAAGCATATATATGTTAAAGTTTATGCAGCTGCGAGACCCATTCTCAGAGAGGATGGTACCCTTGTCCGTTGATTAGGGCAGAGTAAGACCCTAGAAGGTACCCTAGGGCCCCCAATAGTCTCCTGGGTTCTTGGTCTAGGACCAAGTAGGTTAATGCCATGGCAAAGCCCTTAGCATGTGGCTAGGGCCCTTATATGCCTCTAGGGTATTCTAGTTTGGGACCAGGGACGCGATGTCCAAGTAGAGCCTGCAGGTAGAGGAAGAGATATATTCGTGTCTGTAACCAGGGACACGATGTCCAAGTAGGTCCTGCAGGTAGTTGATCAACTTTCAGTGTGAGACTGAAACTCAGCTTAGTACTGAGAACCATTCTACGAGAGAATGGAGGACCCTGTTAGGGTCCAAGGATTGATCAACCTGATTCAGTGTGAGACCGAAACTCAGCCTAGGGCTGAAAGCCATTCGTCAAGAATGGAAGATAATGATGTCCTCCCTCCTAACCGGTTATTGCTAGGTTGCTTCTCAAGGGACTGGCCACCCCTTGATGATGTCGCTAGTACCTAACCCTTAGGAGCAGTGTTAAGGACAAAAGGAGTGTACCATCCGTTTGGATCTTCCCCTTATACAGTGATGACAATATTATATAAAACAATGTACCTTGAGAGAGAGAAAAGTTTACTGGTCCTGTTGAGTTGTTTGTCCACCTTTTATGGTTGTTGTGACCCTTTTGGTTGACACTTAGTCCTTTACTTGGTCCTGGCACTCTTACTGGATTGCACCTTTGATTATGATGACTCCTACTTTATGGTTTTTTTTATCCTAAGTATTTTTTACCTTATGGTTTATTAAAGGACCATTGGACCTTTCATTATTATGGTGACTTTATTTTGAATGAACCTTATGACCTTTTCTTTTATAAATTCATTAAAGATTACTTTATGGTTTTATTTAAATAAAACCTTTATGGTAAAGGTTTTATTTTTATGGTTTTATTAAAACAACTTTGGACCTTTATTTTACTTTGGGCCACTTTAACCTATCCTAAGTAAATCTAAGTGTTATCTTTCACCTACCATATAACCTATATAAGGAAAAAGATTATATGTTCCCTATCAATGGGATTTTGCTCTGTGGCTTACCTTCACGGGCTTGTTTTCACGGCTTAGCTTCACGGTTCTTTCACGCCTTCCTTCATGGCTTGTTTTCACGGGCTTACCTTTCACGAGTTTACCTTCATGGTCTGGTCTTCACGGGCCTGTAACGGGTTCCTTTGCGGTGATCTCTATCTGCCTGTCGGTTTCTTCACGTGCTGGTGATCGCTGCTATCTGTCTGGATCTGCAATTTCACTTGACTGCTCTTGTCGCTTCCCTCACGTGTTCATCCTCTGTCGGTTCCTTCACGAGTTGCTTTGCTGGTTCCTTCACGGGCTGCTCTGCCGGTTCCTTCACGGTGATTGTCTGCGATCTTTTACCCGTTTGGTCTTGCCGGTTTCTTCACGTGGGTATCCACTGCGATCTTGACCGTCTGCATGCTTCCTCCGCGAGCTTTCCCTGCGTGGTCTGCCTTGTGTGACTCTGATTCACATCATCTCGTGAGGTTCACCTTATGCATTGACTTTGGTTGACTTCCACCATGATCATAAACCTGTCTTCTAATATGGACTGTGTTTTTCCTTCACCGTGACTGAGAGGTTGTTATTCTAAGTGTGACCCTGAGATTACTTTGTGTGAGTGTTGGGTTCTTTCCCAGCGTAACCGTGAGGTTGCCTATCAAATGTGAACTGTGGGTTTATAAGTATGACTGTGTGTCTCTATGCGACTGCATCTGATTGTTTGTCTCTATGCAACTGCATCCTCACTAGCATAACTGTGTGTCCTTCTTCAGCTTGACTGTACAAGGTATGACTATGTGTCATTTGTTAGCATGACCGTACTAGGTATGATTGTGCTTCTTAACTAAGAAGTCTGGGTCAGTATGCTTCTTCCTTAACCATCTTAGGATCTCTCTCAAGGTACGTAAAATTGTTTGCCTTGTTGACTTGTCCCTTCGGTGACAAGATCAAATCTGAGTATAAGGTTGATTCAAACATTGGTCATGATTCTTTACTGCTGATTTTTATTGTACGTTATTTTATCATGTTGTTACTGCACATGGCATTTGATGATTCTTGAGGATCAACGTTAACGCAGTAACTAATGAAGCGTTAAGTTGAAAGAGATGAAAATTATGTTCTTGCTTTATTACAATTTAAATTTTGTTAGCGGCACTATTCTGAATCTGAATTTATATGTTCATGCACTTATGCTTATTGCTTATATTAAAACATCACTAACCCTTAAATTTCAACATGGTATCAGAACTTAGGCTGTAGTTAGCTCTGTTTTGAAGGTAACAGAGTCTACATGATCCTAAGGTAAGGGTTGCCAAAGTAACAATAAGGACTTGAATTATTGGATCTGAACTTTACAGATCTTGGCTGAAGGAGTTCATTAGCCATCAAAGTGATAAAGATGGTAAGAGATCTGATACTTACATATCTGGTTGAACAATTAAATGTGTTTTAGTACTGACAAGTGTTATGAGAAAATGGTTTTGATAGATTGTGACATAAAAATGATATAATGTTGATGCCTCCATGAGTACATATTCAATGTGATGCACAATGTGATTTCTGCATAAGATCAGATATAGGAAAGACTTCTTATCTCAACTCATGATTGACTCTTATATTGTCATAACATTTGGATTTGTTCTTGATAGCTTTAAGATAGCTGCAGTGTACATATATGAATGATAAAATCATGTTAGTATGTGAAATTGATGACATTCAATCTTAACTTATAAAGGAGGATGATATGACAAGTAATGCTTGTAGATTTTGGTTATGTACAACTCAAGAGGGAGCTGAGTGCTCATGTTCAGAGGGAGCAAGAGGATCCACAATTGCAGAATCATTTATGTTGGAAGGACATCCTCCAAAGAAACTACGACATATATTATTGTTAGAATGGAACACCGGGTAAGTTCAGAGATCAAGAGGGAGCCAAAAATGCGCCTCAATCCCCAGCAGAATGGGATTGCAAAGAAAAGTTTTTAATCTCCCTTGAAGAAAGTTTTTAGTGAACCTTCCCCAGTTATATGGACATAAATGTAAGCTTTGTCCATGAGTTATCTCTTTTAGATGAGCAGAGGGAGGAGGTCAGGGAGTCTCCAGTTGATCTCTTTTTGAGCAACCTATTGAGAGGTTCATGATTGCTCTGGGCTGATATCTCGGATGAGCCACGCCATTATTTTAGAAACCTCCATTTATGAGGTGGTAACAAAACATTAGGTTTGGAAGATGTTAAATGACACATGGAAAGTGGTTATGAGTTGAAAGTTAGTTACAACTTCCAAGTGGATCTATAAAAGATCAAGCTCTCAGAAAACCCTATGCTCTATGATAGGTAGGTACACATCAAGAGGAAGGTTAACCATGTATGGGACAAGATGCAGTCTACTCTATTAAGTAGACAAGATTACTGATGTGTTGACTAAGCCTTTGTTAAAGTCCAAGCACTGTCGAGACACTTAGTTTTGTTGAGAATGCCTCTCTTGCTGAGAGGGAGTGTTAAAGTTTATGCAGCTGCGAGACCCATTCTCTGAGAGGATGGTACCCTAGTCCGTCGACTAGGGTAGAGTAAGACCCTAGAAGGCACCTTAGGCCCCCCCGTAGTCTCCTGGGGTTCTTGGTCTACGACCAAGCAGGTTGATGCCATGGCAAAGCCCCTAGCATGTGGCTAGGGCCACTAAATGCCTCTAGGGTATTATGGTTTGGGACCAGGGACGCGATGTCCAAGTAGAGCCTGCAGGTAGAGCCAGAGATATATTCTGGTCTGTAACCAGGGACACAATGTCCAAGTAGGTCCTGGAGGTAGTTGATCAACCTTTAGTTTGAGACTGAAACTCAACTTAGTACTGAGAACCATTCTGTGAGAGAATGGAGGACCCTGTCAGGGTCCAAGGATTGATCAACCTGATTTAGTGTGAGACTGAAACTAAACTTAAGCTGAAAGCCATTCATTAAGAATGGAAGATAATGATGTCCTCCCTCCTAACTAGTTATTGCTAGGTTGCTTCTCAAGGGACTGGCCATTCCTTGATGATGTCCCTAGTACCTAACCCTTAGGAGCAGTGTTAAGGACAAAAGGAGTGTACCATTCGTTTGGATCTTCCCCTTATACTGTGATGACAAAATTATATAAAATAATGTACCTTGAGAGAGAGAAACGTTTACTGGTCCTGTGAGTTGTTTGTCCACCTTTTATGGTTCGCATTATCCTGTGGGTATGTGGGTTGTTGTAACCCTTTTGGTTGACACTTAGTCCTTTACTTGGTCCTGGCACTCTTACTGGTTTGCACTTTTGATTATGATGACTCCTACTTTATGGTTTTTTTTATCCTAAGTATTTTTTACCTTATGGTTTATTAAAGGACCATTGGACCTTTCATTATTATGGTGACTTTATTTTTGATGATCCTTATGACCTTTTCTTTTATAAATTCATTAAATATTACTTTATGGTTTTATTTAAATAAAACCTTTATGGTAAAGGTTTTATTTTTATGGTTTTATTAAAACAACTTTGGACCTTTATTTTACTATGGGCCACTTTAACCTATCCTAAGTAAATCTAAGTGTTATCTTTCACCTACCATTAAAACCTATATAAGGAAAAAGATTATACGTTTCCTATCAATGGGATTTTGCTCCGTGGCTTACCTTCACGGGCTTGTTTTCATGGCTTAGCTTCACGGTTCTTTCACGGCTTACCTTTCACGGGCTGTCTTCACGGGTTACCTTCACAGCCTAGTCTTCACGGGTTTACCTTCATGGGCTCCTTTGCGGTGATCTCTGTCTGTGGTGATCTCTATCTGCTTGCGGGTTTCTTCACGTGCTGGTGATTGCTGCTATCTGTTTGTCTCTGCGATTTCACTTGACTGCTCCTGCTGGTTTCCTCACATGTTTATCCTCTGTCGGTTCCTTCACGAGTTGCTTTGCTGGTTCCTTCATGGGCTGCTTTGCCGGTTCCTTCATGGGCTGCTTTGCCGGTTCCTTCATGGCGATTGTTTGCGATCTTTTACCCGTCTGGTCTTGCTGGTTTCTTCATGTGGGTATCCACTGTGATCTTGACCGTCTGCATGCTTCCTCCGTGAGCTTTCCCTGCGTGGTCTGCCTTGTGTGACTCTGATTCACATCATCTCGTGAGGTTCACCTTATGCATTGACTTTGGTTGACTTCCACCGTGATCATAAACCTGTCTTCTAATATGGACCGTGTTTTTCCTTCACCGTGACTGAGAGGTTGTTATTCTAAGTGTGACCCTGAGATTACTTTGTGTGAGTGTTGGGTTCTTTCCTAGCGTAACCGTGAGGTTGCCTATCAAATGTGAACTGTGGGTTTATAAGTATGACTGTGTGTCTCTATGCGACTGCATCTAACTATGTGTCTCTATGCAACTGCATCCTCACTAGCATAACTGTGTGTCCTTCTTCAGCTTGACTGTACAAGGTATGACTGTGTGTCATTTGTAAGCATGACTGTACTAGGTATGATTGTGCTTCTTAACTAAGAAGTCTGGGTCAGTATGCTTCTGCCTTAACCATCTTAGGCTCTCTCTCAAGGTACGTAAAATTGTTTGCCTTGTTGACTTGTCCCTTCGGTGACAAGATCAAATATGAGTATAAGGTTGATTAAAACACTGGTCATGATTCTTTACTACTGATTTTTATTGTACGTTATTTTATCATATTGTTACTACACGTGGCATTTGATGATTCTCGAGGACCAACGTTAACGCAGTAACTAATGAAGCGTTAAGTTGAAAGAGATGAAAATTATGTTCTTGCTTTATTACAATTTAAATTTTGTTAGTGGCACTATTCTGAATCTGAATTTATATGTTCATGCACTTATGCTTATTGCTTGTATTAAAACATCACTAACCCTTAAAGTTCAACAATATAAGCGGGGTCATATACCTGCGTCTGATCTGTAATATCTGAATGGCATTGGAACACTGCTGTTGTAAACCAATGGGCACTGTCATCTTTTATACTCTGAAAGATAAAGAATAGCTAACTCGGTCATGAGGCTTAGTCATGGCATGAAACTAATAATCTAAATGCTCTGGGTCCACTAAATGCATAAGTGATCCTCATCAAATTGTTGATCTCGAGTAGATCATAGCAAAGGACAGATCTCAAGAATGTGCTCAAGACTGCTCTGAAATCATGGTAGCCTTGACTACTATGGATGTGACCACAAGAACTAAAGTATTTTTATATTTATTTTGCAACAAAACAATACCCTGGGGAAACCTAGGGACACTTTCCCACATTTCGTGGATGTTATATGTAGTAAACCTGTCAATGAAGACTGGTATGCCTCAACCTCTGGGACCCAGCCTAGACTTCCATCCCCATTGCAACTAGCCCTTGAACCAATTCACCTTTACTAGAGGAATAACCCATATCGATGATAGGACAGTGCAAGGCTGTTGGGAGCGGGGAATAGGAGGAGGTGCAATTTTTAAAAAGCTTCTGGGAGCGAAGTGTTTTTTATATGCATATATATTTGTAAAACACATAGAATGCCAAATTAGCTGTAGCAAACATGAAAGCATAGATCTAATCATTTAGTACACATATAACATCAATCATCTTTTAGCTATAACTTGTAACATTTTCATCAAATGATCAATTATCAACAACATCAACCTTCAAGTTTCAACATATAACATTTAACATCATCAAACTCTAACAGATAATATCAACCTCAAAATGAAATAGAGCATCATATTCATTATCAAAGAGTTGTAAGATGCAATCAACAATTCAAAATTCAAAGGTAGGTTCAAAGTTCAAGGTAAAAACTTAAACAATCTTATAATGTTTACAAAATAGGCCATATTAAATATTAAAGACAAAGTACTACCTACTAAGCTTTTCTCTTGCCATGAGAAGCTTCCAGTTTCTTTTCCTGTGATATAGGAATAGGTGTAGGAGCAACTGGAAGTATTCTTGGAACATGAGCAACAACTGCATGGACCACATGCAATGCCGGACCTTGTGAAGATAAAGGTAAAGCTCCTGCATCTTTGAGGTATGAATTTGATCACCATCATGATCACCCAATAGTTCAACCTTTAAGCACTCTAAAGCTATAGATCCATCCTCCAAATTAGCCTCCCCCGCAGCTTAGGGATGGCACAGTACTTAAATTGGGCTACACTTTCGTGTGGTAAATAACTAAAGTAGATATCCATGCATACATTAAATACTAAATAGAAATCTGTGATGCATTAATTTAAGAGGAACTTGGAATTTGTAAGTTGAAGAGTCATGAATATCATTCAAAATGTTTTAACATTTGAAGTGTGAACATCACAATTTGAACTATGCAATGCTTGGTGTCAATTTTTGGTGCCATTGGTGCTTCCCATGAGGAAGATATTACTCTCTCAGAAAAACACCCCAATTGCAAGAAATTAGACTCCCATAGTTAAAACTCAGCTTCCCCACACAAGAAATTGCCACCCATTGCAAAACATTGGTGCTCACACAACTAGAAATTGAATCCCACAGTGTTGCAAATATCTCTGATTTCTCTCGAGATTTTTTGGTTACCAATTTGTTGGATATTTTCTGAGTTTTTCAAGTACAACTTTATAACTTTATTCTCACTGATACGACATGCCACTAGTTCTTGGAGTTATCAAGCACTCAAATGATCTGACCGACTATTGGTAATGAGACTACTATTCTTTTTACCTTTTCTGCAGTATTTTTTACAAATAATCACCATTTGTGTACTTTCAAAATGATCAAAGATAATGGGTATGATTCTGTGGTTTTAGCTAGCGATTCTAATATCAATGTCTCAAAAGGAAGCCTCAATGCTTTGAAATGGAACTTGTAATATGCACTGTTCCACGACAACTCACTCCCCAAGGGCAGGAGCTTGCCCCCCTTGCTCTCCAAGGTTGGGAGCTCACCCCCCTCGCTCCCCAAGGTGGGGAGCTTGCCCCCTCACTCCCCACGCCCCAGGGGCTTGGGGGCTCCTTTCGAAACATTTCTCTATGCCCCGAAAAAACCGAAACTCATCGAAACCCACATGGGAGTGCACCTAGGTCTTTTGAAGCTTGCTACAGGTTGTGGGGGGCGCCTAGTCGCTCCTTCCCAAAAATGGGGGGCGTCTAGATGCTACCCCACGATTTTGTCTAAATGGTGTTAAAAAAACGAAATGAAAAAAAAGAAAAGAAAAAAACATAAACCTAATATACCTTTACTTACCTCTTACCTTTCATTCGGTTGACCTCGTGAGTGAAGACAAAGCCGCTCGCGACTGAAGATCAACCCCGTAGCTTTGAACAGTGAAGACAAACCCCGCTGGGTTGATGAGTGGAGAGCTTGCCATGTTGAGGAGTGGAGAGCCCAATATTGTTGAGAAGTGGATAGCCCGCCGTGTTGAGGAGTGGAGAGCCTGACAGTGTTGAGGAGTGAAGAACTCGACAGTGTTGAGGTGGAGATCCCGACGCTGTAACACTGCGAAGACAACGCAAGTGTTGTAGAGTGGAGAGCCCAACACTGTGACACTGTGAAGACAACCCGTTGCGGTGAAGATTCAACTCATTGGAGAGCCCGCAGGTGAAGTGTACACTATAGCTGCCCACTGCTGTGAAGATTGGAAACAGGAAAGCCCACAGGTGAAGAGTCAAGATCACTGATAGAGAGCTCACTTATGCTGTTAGTGTTCACAGTTCTTTGTTGAGGTAGCGTTTTTATCTTTTAATTTTTTTTCAAATTTTAACTGTTTATTATTTAAGGTAGGGCCTTTTACAATTTTAATGTAGGGCTTGAATTTTTGCAGGGCTTGAATTTTTAATTTTTACTGTCCAATGTGTTCAATCATTAAAAATTAAAATGTTCCTTAAGAATTTATGTTTTTAAGTTTAACATTGATTGTTTTTTAGAAAAACAACAATAAAAATTAAAAGCTTTGCTGCAACAGGTTGCCAAAAATCAAATACAATACCTAACAGTTTCAACTTAGAACCAACAATATGAGCAACTCTAGCAATTGCTACAGTAGTGACAGCGAAACTGAATATGGTTTTCAGGTAGAGAGTAACTCTAGTGTTGGACTTGGGGCAGAGATTGGAAGTGGGAGTGGAACTCTCTCATCAACTAGGTTAAGTCAAAGTGAATGAGAAGGCAATGCCAATCTCATCGCATCAAAGTCATTGGCTCAATATGCAAAGGAGACATTTGATCCCACAAAACCACTTTGCTATATGCAAGAATAGTAGATGCTCCCTCAACCAACTGGAAAGACAAGAAAAGTGGTGGATGACATCATTGGGCATGCAATATTTGTGGCCATAATTGGGTTGGGAGTTATGGTCATGTTAGAAAACACCTTTTGAGCATTGGTGGCAAAGGCGTTTCTGTGTGTGCGAAGCTAACCTTGTTGCAAAGAATGAGCTTATTAGTTGGAAATGGCAACAAATGCTAAGGGCACATTCTCTAGCCAAAATGTCGCGTCAAAAGAACATCGCAATGCAAAAACAAGTTCCAAAAGGAAAGCTAACCCACCCACTTGTATGCCTCCACCATCTCCTATTGAGACATTTTCATGAAAAAGGAAGGTTTCTTGTTCTTGTTCTATAGGAGCAACAATTACAGGCTAAGTCACATGGTTCGAATTCGAATTCGAGTTCGAGGACCATTTGACTCCATTTGAATTCGAACTTCTCAATGAGGTTCGTTTGAGATTCATCTTTAGATTCGAGAATATATATATATATATATATAACTGAAATATAATACAAAATAAATAAATACGTTACATCAACAATTTAATAGTGGAACTGGAAATACATGGCTTCAACCTTCAATGGCGGCACAATAGAATCGTAGGTTTGTGATTGCAGTTGCACTTATAGATTATAGTATGTAACTCAAACAGTGAGTTGGTGATTGAGCAGTAGCAGTGATTCGTGAACATTGAGATCAAAACTCATGGAGTTGTGAGCTCTAAGCACTAGCATAAGGATTTCTTTGCTAAGCAGTGACAAGTAGAGAAGAAAAACTTTGCGTGCAGGTTGGGAGTTGGGACTAGACTAGGTAGACCATAGGGTGTTAGGACTAAGGTTTAGGTGAAGAAACCAAGCTCAATTTTTTTTGATTTTTTAATTAAATTCGTCTTTAGATTTGAATCAGCTTGAGATTCGGCAAAATTTGCCGAATCTTGTGACTTAGATTACAGGGATATATGGAAACCTTAACCGTGATGATACAGATGATGCCATTGGCAAATTCTTTTTTTCCAATGGCATTCCTTTCCATGTTACTCATTCTCCTTATTATAAAGAGATCATCCATTCTATTGTAGCATCGGGACTCTCATATGTGCCCCTAGGTGAGCATAAGTTGAGGCATAAGTTGAGGACAATGATTTAATAGAGGTAGATGTCCAATAGTAATGTGCAGAAAGAGCATATGAAAGAGATATGGGTGAAGTCAGGTTGCTCTATTGTTATGGATGGGTGGACAGACATTGCCAAACGTCCACTTATTAACATCATAGTTACATGCGTAGAAGGGCCATTCTTTCTTAGAGCTATTGATTGTTCTGGAAAGCACAAAGATGCAACTTTCCAATTTGAGCTTCTTTAAGATGCTATAGAGGAGGTTGGGCCTGAGAATGTTGTGCAAGTTGTGACAAATGCAACAGTAGTGTGCAGAACGACTGGTTTACTAGTTCATATATTTTGGACCCCTTGTTCCGTGCATGCTCTCAACAATGCCTTGAAAAACATTGGAAAAATTGATTGGGTATCCACCTTGGTATTAGTTGCAAGGGATGTGCAGATGTTTATCTGCAACCACCACACCTCCTTAGCCAAGCATAGGGCTCACTCGAGGAAGAAATTCCTCAAGCACACAGATACTAGATATGCCATCTATTTTCTCTTATTGGAAAGGATGTTGGAGGTACAACAAGCATTGCAAGCCATGGTTGTGACTCTAGATTGGAACAGGTGGACAGAGTCCAAGACAGAGGAGGGGAAGAGGATCAGGCTTCAGATATTAGATAATGATTGGTGGGTAGATTGCAATTATTTGGTCTCATTCTTGCGTCTTATAGTTGAGGTCATTTGCTACACTGACATTGATTTTCCTTGTCTTGGAGAAATCTATGAGACTTTTGACAACATTTTAGGTAAGGTAAGGGCAGCCATTTGTCAGAAAGATCCCTCCTTAGAGTTCTAGACAAACCAAATTTGACCCATTATTCAATGTAGGTGAGATCGAATGAACACACCTTTGCACATGGAAGCGTATGGACTAAACCCAAAATGGTACATTTCTAGGCCTAGTAGAATTGCTCCCATTGAGGATCCAGAGATCAAGAAGGGTTTTCAAGCTGCTATTACAAAGATGTACAGTGTAGAGGAGTGGCAAACTGTAACGCCGAATCCATGTGTTATGGAAGAATTTGTATCCGGATAAAGAAGAGATCCATCTTCATAGTAAATAAGACATATTGAAGAAAATGATTTGATGATATTTTACAATTGAAATTCTTCCTTTAAATATGGCTTATGCACCTTTGGGAGGAGTTGTGTCCTCTTACGGCAATAGTAATTATTAGTTGATTATTAATTTATATGTTGTTTATGTATTATGTATTTATTATTATTATTATTATTTATGTAACATTGCCTTTCCCTTAAGGGAAACTTTGTCCTCAAAGCTGAGAGTGTTGATGCTCCCTTACTATGGGTTGTGTTTGAAGTGATGACTCGAACACTGCAATCTTGGATCGATTTTGTTTTATGGACATGATTTTAGAACTTGTGTTGTAATCCCTTTTACTTAAGTGATGAGTTTTTGAAACAATACAACTTGTACTTATTGGTTTTCCATGTCGTCTTTTGGATTCCATTTATGAAGAATTGTCGATCTTCACTTCCACTTTTTGCAATTCCTAAACATGTGGATCAATAACGTTTGTGTCATTTGATTTGACAACAATGGATCGACTATATTCAACATTATTTGGAATGTAACCAATAATTGAAAAGAGCACCACGTCTGCATAACTATCTATAACTATCTTTCTTCTTTCCCTTTTTTATGGGATCTTCTTATCTTCTTCTTCTTTTTTACTTTTTTTGTTTTTATTTTCTCTTTTTTTTTTACCTTTTTTTTATGAAATAAAATTGATGGCCAAAGGCCCGAAATCAAGCCCAAGAAGGGGCTCTGATACCATTGTAACACCGAATCCGTGTATTATGGAAGAATCCGTATCCGGATAAAGTAGAGATCCATCTTCATAGTAAATAATGCATATTGAATAAAATGATTTGATGATATTTTACAATTGAAAGTCTTCCTTTAAATATGGCTTAGGCACTTATGGGAGGAGTCGTGTCCTCTTACGGTAATAGTAATTATTAGTTGATTATTAATTTATATGTTGTTTATGTATTATGTATTTATTGTTATCATTATTATTATTATTTATGTAACACAAACACTTTGGAGACTGTGGATTTAGTATGTAGGTCTCAGAGGTCCCTTTAACAACCCTGATGCCAAGGCAGACTGTAATGACTTAGGCCAGGATGACCCCATTGGTTGTTGGGACATGCATGGGGATGATGCACCAGAGATCAAACATCTTGCTATTTGTTTGTTGTCTTAGATTGCTAGTTCCTCTACAGCTGAGAGGAATTGGTCCACCTTTAGCTTGATCTACTCTATCAAGTGCAATAGACTTACCTCTAGGAGAGATGAGAATCTAGTTGCAGTGCAAAATGCCCTATGTCTTGCACAAAGGAAGACACTGGAGTATCGGATGGGACCAATTGTACGATGGGATGTGGATCCAGAGGATGATGCACATATAGACGATAAGGATGGACCAGATGAGATGCAACATGGTTTGGTTGGTGTGCTATTGGTTACCCATGAGAGTGACTCAGACTCAGATGATGACATTCCCATTGATGGTTCCAATGCCTTCATGCAACAGATGGATGCAGAGGACCAATCAATGGAGTTGACTCCTTGATGCTCGTTTTGTGTTGATTTTTTTCAGCTACTTTTAGTTTTCAGTGTCCTTTGTCACTCGTTAGTTTTGACTCTAGATATTATCTTATTGATCAGTGATGATTGAGTTTGACTCTTTCCTATTTTTGACTCTTTGAGCAATCTTAATTTGCTATTGATGTTTCATAGTTTCAGTCTCTATTTCAGACTTAGTATTTAATATTTTAGCATGCAATATCATTGATTCAATTTTTGCACCGAGAGTAGCAAGGTGCTCTACAACCCAGTATGGGGGAGATGTTACATACGTAACTTTACAAAAAATAAAAAAGTATTAAAAAATTAAATTCACGTCGGCTCATAAAATAAAAAAAATTAAAACTAAATGAAAAGTAATTAAAAAATCCATGTTGGCTTATAAAATAAAAAAATTAAAACCAACATAAATCCACCCAAACTTAACTGTGAATTTTTTTAAAATGTAAAAAAATTTACACCTCAAGAAATTGGATCCCTCTCGGTGCTTGGTAGATCCGAGTTTAAGATAGATCTGCGTTGGTTCAATTAGAATGACTGAAATATGAATATCAAGAATCAAATGACAAAATTGAAAATGATCACGATGAATTGTCACATTGTGTAACGTGTTTGTATTATTAATTTCATAATTTGCTAGATTCTGATTTACATTGCACAATGTTAAAACTTGAATTGTATAATTAATTTGTTAGATTCTGATTTACATTGTTGGAATTTATCATTTATAATTTTATATATATATATTTTAATTTTTATGACCCCAACACCCCCCCATCCCCCTCGAATTTCCCTAAAATTTTGGGGTGGTTCCACACGCCCCCAATGTGCATTTCCGTGCTCCCATGTCTCGGAAACTTGGGGGAACATTGGTAATATGTTTGCCAGGAAGCTAACATTTTCTGACAACAACTGTTAGAGCATCATATCACCTAGTACCATGGTCATATACACCTAGGCCACATTTTCATTTGTTTTGTACTTATGTGATATGGTCCAAAGCTTGGTTATGTTGGTTTAGCAAGGTATTTTGGTGTTTTGGACTCATTAATGCACCCAGACGCCCATGTTTGATCATTCTAGAGACACATGCGCCCTCATTTATGACTAATCAATCCTTGGGGCGCTCCCACTCCTTAAAACAGGGAAACTGGTTGACCAGAGGCGCCCATGCATGGTATTTGGGTGTTTTTGGCTCTTTTGGACCATTTATTGCTGCCTATAGCCACTCCCACTCATCAATGCACTGCAGCATGCCCATAGTTTTAAAAATCGGAGTCGGACTCGGAATTGGTTGAGGGTCAACTTCGAATCGGAATCGGAATCGGTAATGAATCGGTCATAAATCGACCGATTTGAATTTAGTGAATTGGTTTACTAAAAAATACATAAAATATTTAAATTTTAAAGAAAAACATCATTTTCAAAATTTTAATTTATGATTCCAAAGTATTAGAGACAAAATATCCGAAGTCTACTCATGTATATACCATATAAGTGTTAATATCTCAAAATGGCACACAGTGTAAAGTGCAATACATATCTAGGAGACTCGAACTGGAACAAAATACATAATCCATGAGGCCTATAAGCTTCTAGGGTATATGGCCTGTAGAGTCCAAAAAATAACATGCTACATAGTCAACTACATAATAGTGACCACTGCACAGTCCACTATTCAAGTTCCACAGTTCATTCAATAATCAAACTTCATGGTTCAGTATTCTGAGTTCACGCGCTTGTTGACTCTCCAAGGTTCTAGGCTTCCATGATGCCTAGTTCCAACAAGTTAACAACACATGGAATTGAAGGTTGGGGGGTCAAGGGTAGTCACTAAAGAGGTCATAGGTTGGGTTAGGTAATTTAGGTTAGGAAAACAAATTAAAAACGAAATAAAACATTAAAAAAACATTGATTTTTAAGTGCATGGGTCTACAAAAAAATTAGCTGATTTTTGTCATGAATTGGTCGAGCAAACCGATTCAGTATCGAACCGGCCGATTCGGTGTCCAAATCGGTCGGTTCAGTATCGAACCGGCCGATTCAGTGTCCAAATCGGTCGGTTTAGTATCGAACCAGTCGATTCGGTGTCCAGATCGGTCGGTTCAGTATCAAACCGGTCATCGATTCGATTTGCTCACCGGTTTGACTTGGTCAGCCCTTAAATTGGTGAATCGGTCGATTCTGAAACCGGTTCGGCCGATTTTTAAAACTATGAGCACGCCTAGCATGCTTCAGCCACGTTCACATGGCCATTCGTGACCGTTTGAGGTGGTTTGGGAGCTCATTGGTCCACCTAGGGGGGTTAGACGTCCAATCTAAGCCTGCCACATGTATGCATCCAATTTGCCTCCAAAGGCTAACAATTTTCTCATATTGTATTATAATGATGTTCCAAACATATTTACTTGTTGGACAGTGATAATAAACTCAGTTATTGGCACCATTCCTATGTGTTAATTTTGCTCTTTTCACTGTTTTCTGCATAGTTTGCGAATATCTTGAGTTGTGAGGATTCCCTTAGCTCCTAGATCTTGTTGTGAATATGATTTTCACATGGTATTAGAGCTCTTTGGAGCTGCAAATTGAATTCAGAGAGTTTGAGTTGCTATCTAGGGACTCTTCCAGAAAAATTCGAGTTTTTGCATTGCTGATAGTTCCAATGTCTTTGTCACCTAGTGCGCAAACAAAAATGGAGCAGAATCATGTCTTGCTTACCCCATTTAATTATTTTGAATGGAAGACCGAAATGATGATCCAACTGAGGTCGAAAGGCCTCTACAGAGTCACCATGGGGACTGAGAATGAGCCTAACTCTGCTATGGAAAAATCGAAGTACTTCAACAAATTGGATGAGGCATTCTGGATGCTTTGTCTCAGTATTCGAGTGACCTCTTCCACGTAGACAGTCTTACCACACCCAACGAAGTCATGGAGTCTTTGACTCAGGAACAAGACAAATTGGTGCAAATGGGTACCATCAGATCCACCAAGGATCAAGCCCTTGCTGCAGGTGTTTCGAATTAAGCCAAAGCCAAGAAGAAAGCCAAGGATTCGAAGTAGCAAGAGAAGAAGAAGCATGATAAGCCCAAATCTTCAGATGGGGGTTCGAATCCTAGCAAGGACAAAGAGAAGAAGAAGCAAGAGAATACAAAATACACTTATTGTCACAAATGTTGGCATCCAAAGAGTGCATGCATGAAGAAAACATTGACATGATGGTGCAACTCCTTGAGAAGAACACAACATCCCACTGCCAAAAGGCACAAGCAAGAAAGAGGGAGGTTCAAGCTCAGAGAACAAGGATATATGCCATGCTTTGGTTGTTGGATCTTCAGGCTCTTCTTCCTTCATCATAGATTCAGGTGCCTCAAGGCACATGTCTTCCATGCAAGATTCCTTCTTGGCCATACGTCCTTACAGTGGTCTATCCATCCTCATGGGTGATGATTCTGAGATCCCAGCCAAAGGGATTGGCAAGATCGATTTAGACAATGGGTACTTCAACAATGTGTTGTATGTGCCCGATCTTGCAGCGAACCTACTCTCTGTCTATCAAATGACACACAAAGATACAACCAAGAGAGTAACATTTACTCAAAATGATGTGGAGATTTTAGAAATTTCTATAGGTCAAGTTGTTGCAGTGAGTTTTGTTGACCATGATTCGAGAATGTATAAGTTCTCTCACTTCCTTCCTTACTCCCAAGGGAATGCGCTCTTGTCACATGCCAATGAGACCATCAAACTATGGCATGAGAGGTTTGGACACCTCAACTACAGGTATCTTCAAGCACTAAGCAAGTAAAACATGGTTGAAGGGTTTCCAAGTATCAAGTTTTCCAAAGGCACATGCAAGGGTTGCATAGTGGGAAAACATGTTGTGCGCAAATATGACAAAGGAAAGGCAAGGAGGGCTGTCCAAGTGCTTCATTTGATCCATTCAGATTTGATAGGGCCTCTTCCCACACCCTCATATGGGAATTCAAGGTATGTGTTGACTTTCATAGATGATTTCTTAAGGTATTGCTGGGTGTATTTTCTCAAGCAAAAATCTGAAGTTTTTGAGACTTTCAAAGTGTTCAAAGCTTTAGTTGAGAACATGAGTGTGAATAAAATCAAGGTTCTTAGGACTGATAATGGCAAGGAGTATGTCAACAAGAACTTACAGTAGCTATGTCATGAAAGTGGCATTCAGATGCAGCATTCTGTGCCCTACACACCACAACAAAATGGTGTTGTAGAGCGCAAGAATAAAGCTTTGAAAGAGATGGACACATACATGATGGAGGCTAAGGATTTGTCACCTAAGCTATGGGCTGAAGCCATCAATTGTGCTGCATATGTTCAGATTAGAGCTCCACACAAAGCATTGGAAGGGAAAACTCCATTTGAGGCTTGGAGTGGTCACAAGCCCAATGTTTCTCATATCAGGGTTTTTTGGCTCAAAGGCTTTGGCTAGAATTCCTCTCGAGAAGAGAAAGGCGTTGCAACCTCAAAGCAAGGAGTCCATTATGGTTGGATATGCTGAAGATGCAAAGGGCTACAAGCTCTTTGATCCCTCATCTCAGAAAACGTTCATTGAAAGGAGTGTATAGTTCGAAGAAGAGCCCATGCAGGAGATCGAACTAGTCAAGGGCTAAGTCACAAGATTCTACGAATTTGAACCTTGAGGTTCGAAATTCGTTGAATCTCAAGAGGAGGAAAAAATTCGTTTTAAATTCATCGAATTTGAAAGCCGAATCTCAAAACGAATTTAATTGAATTCGAATTTTTTTCGAATTCGAATCTGAAGACGAATTTAATGCCGAATTCGAATCTGAAGCCGAATTTTATAAAAAATTTGAAAAAATTAGTGTGTTTTTTAAACCCTAGCGTTAACCCTACCCCCAGCGGCCTAGATAGTAGACACTTACCTTGTGCAATCTTAAAACTCTTACAGTAGTTTTAACTTTTTAAAAACGCGCTTGAACTTGTTGTCATTTTCCGGATTTCCTCTCATCTCCACGCCGCATAGCAGATAAATCTCATCTCCGGTTTCCCTCTCATCTGTTTGCAGCTTGTTGCCGCCTAATTCACACTTTCAGACACAGGAAAGTCACAACCTGCTATGTGTGTCCTTGGGGGCAAGCGAGAGCTGGGGACCACTGTCACCACAGTCTACAGCTCCTCCGTTTAGGCAAGATCCCAACAGAGCCAAGGGGGGTAGTCCCTATGGAAAGACTATGTTCCAAGTTTATTAATTAATTGAAGGTTAATTAAAGGGATCTTTTTATTAAGATTACGAAATTACCAGACCAGTGCCTATATTAAATGGAGTCAAAAGATTACAAGTTATAACAATAACAAATCAAGGTGTTTAAGCAATGTACATTTGATCTAAACTTATCTGTATAAACAAAGATATCAAAAGAAGATGCTTTTGTGTGAAACTTATTGAACCAACAGGAAATAAAGGAAAGAAAGACTTTAAGTTTGATTCACTTGAAGCAATTTAAACAAATATTAAACATTCACCGTATGAACAAATATGGAACTGAAAGTAAATTGAACTGAAAGCAAATGAAACTGAAAGTAATGTGTTGGAGTGCTTGCAGTAAAATAAAAATGAAAATGCTTGTAGTGCTGTATTGTAGTAAAACCTTGAACAGCAAGGCAAAATAAACAGTAGTGATCTGTGTTTGTAGGACGTTTTGCAATGCTTTTTGGTAAATTTTAATGGATTTTGTTAGAGTTGTCCTTCTTGGATTATGTTTTAGATCCGGTGGTGTGACTACCCCGATCTAGTTCCTCTCAAACCGAAGATGGAATGCTGTTGCGCTCAACAGGTGGGAGCAAGCCCACCCCTAGCTCACAGGTCAAACCCCAATGGCTCGGTGCTCACAAGGAGGACGTCGATGCGCCTAGAGACTGCCCGCAGCCTGCTACCCCTTGCAGCTTTCGAGTCACCGTTTTTAATCAGCTTGAAAATCTCTAGATGGATGCCTATTAAACTAGGACTTCCCTTTCCCCTGGTCGTATCTCGGAGTACCCCGGAGGGTGATAACCGAGTAGAGGAGCAGGAGATAGAGAAGCTTGGTTGGTTAATTTTATGGGTTGATTTTAAATCTTGGGTGATTAAGATGTAAATGTAAATTTTAAAACTATCAACAAGATCACCAAGCGATATCCCTTATGGGAGGTGCTGGAACTTGATCTTGGACTTTGGAAATAAAATGTTTGAAACTGCAGTAAGGTGTTGTTCTAATTACCTAAGCCCCCACTTACCCTGTTTTTCATATCCAGCTTGAATTCCCTAAAGGGAGATGACAAGTGGATAGAGGATACGCAGGGTTATATGGGTTGTATGATTACTTCCTTTTTTAAACAGTAAATAAAAGAGCTGAACTTGAAAGAAACTGTAGCTTAACTAGAACAATGCTTAACCTCACAGCAATCTCTGTGACGGAGATGGTGGTCTGTCACAGAGATAGGTGGGTGGAAAGGAAACTGATTAAGCTAACCTCACAACAATCTCTGTTACAGAGATGGTGGTCTGTAACAGAGATAGGTGGGTGAATAAATAAAACAGTAAACAGAAATAAACAGTGAACTAACCTCACTTCAATCTTTGTGACAGAGATGGTGGTCTGTCACAAAGATAGGTGGGTAAAAGGAAAAAGAACTACTTATCTACTTCACTTCCTAATCTATTTACAGAATACAAATGCTTTACAAAGCTTCAGAAAATACCCCAAGAGACTCTCTTTGGGGTTTACAATAACAGAAAAGTTGAGAGAAAGAGTTGAGGGTTTGAAACCCCTTTGAGCCGGTTGAGGGTTGAGGTATTTCTGTGCCCTTTTGGACAGCAAATCTCCTTTAAACCTGCACTACCTGTCAAAAACCAGCGAACTATTCTTCGCTGCAAATCACATGAAATACAAAAAAAAAATCTGCTGTTACAATATTAGTACAACATCTACAAATTTTTACATAAAAAAGGAAATTTTCTAAATGTGATAAGTAACAGAAATATAAAGTTTAGGGGGCTGAAAACTGAGTTTTGAGCCACCTAAATGATACTAAAATAGCAGAAATAACAAGTTAAATCAATATATATGAGGTTAGGGCTTTAAAACAAGGTTTATATCCACTAAACAGTGAACAAAACCCTGTTTAAAACAGGCTGAAAGTAGATGGCTGAATTGAAATTTTGCAGAAACGAGGGCCCTGGAGAGATGCCCTTGCTTGGAAAACCTGCAACAAATCTAACTCTGCAAGAAATTGTAAGCCTAGAGGAGAATGCTCAACGATCCCTGCAAAATAC
>LPNX010559488.1:845475-889876 GCA_001517045.1 Pseudotsuga menziesii
ATGGCTTAGAAGCTTGATCCACGTCTCAGCATTCTCCACCCTTAGATCTAGGTCTTTGACTTAAGATCCACCCTTAGATCTATCTTTTAGGTAAAAACGTGGGCCCTCCTCCAAATATGGCTGGACGCCTCCAAACTTGGCTTTGACCTCTTAAGATGTGGCGCATCCTCCAAGTCTAGCGCTCCTCTAAATTTGTGTGGGCGTCCTCTTATTTGGTAGTGCCCTAATTATATGGTGACGCCCCTCCTTTTTAATGCATGCACCCCTCTAAATTTGGGGGCGCCTCCAAATGTGGGCGTCTTTCTACATGAGCTAGCGCCCACCTCCATTATGCTAGCGCCCCTCCATATTTAGCCCCTTTTCAATTGACGCCCTCCTCTAGTTTGGTGTAGCGCCCCTTTAAAATGGGGTTTGAAACTTGGACGTGGTATTTAGAGAGGGTTTTGGCTACCNNNNCCCGTTAATTAACCACCAAGGGGTGAAATTAATTAACTGGAAAAATTAATAAAAATACAATAACATAACGAAACTCCGCAAGATTCTAGACAAATGTCTAGCATGGTCATGAATAATTTTTGAAGCCTTAGCCACCTCATGGACTTGACTGGTAGAACACCCGTCACCACTTTGGAGGATTTTTTGAGTGAAAAACCAAACCGATTAAACTCGTTTATACAACAAGATCAATTGGAAAGGGAAAAAACACTCGATGAGGGGACTTCCCTAACAACCAGTTCCATGGTGTGGCATCCATACCATATGACCCATACTAGTACATACAATTACATTAATTATCCCACGCAGGGGAGCAGACATTTCGTTTTACAAAGGGGCAATTGCCCTGCAAAAGTGAAAAAATCCTCAGATTTTTCCAAGGTACAATTATGTACACCTCATGTACATGGAGTTGCCACCTAGTCGAAATAGGTGGGCAACACAGCTTGGCTATTAATGCTCGGTGCTCACTACTCAATACTCAGTGTTGAGTGCTCACAAGTCGGTCACGACCTGTCAACAATTCATAGGCTTATGATTTTGCATGACAGATTTCATTTTTATAGTTTATTTCTTAAACTATTTAAGCATAACAGATTTCATTTTTATAATTTATTTCATAAACTATTTATAAACAATGAAGCATAACAGTTTTCATTTTATAGTTTATTTCATAAACTATTAAACAATGAAGCATAATAGATTTAATTAACCAGTTTTGTTATTTTTAGTATATATATATATTCGAATCTCAAGTCGAATCTGAAATGAACTTCATCCAAAAATTTGAATTTGAATTCGAACCATGTGACTTAGGTCAAGGGGGAATGCACACATCCTCCACTCCATGATGATGTAAGTGATGATTATTTCTTTGATTTTTCTGATTCTGATATTGATGATGACGTTGATGACATGCATTCAGATCATGACTCACCCATAAGGCCAAAGTGGGCTGAGAAAACCATACAAACAACTGGTGATCTTGCTGGAGATCCACTAGACTCTAGGAAGACTAGATCTCAATTTCACAATGCTTTCTCCACTTGTGAATTGAATCTTCCAGAGAGATGCTTTATGATGGTTAGATCTGATCCATAGACATATCAGGAATCATCACTTGACCCAAAGTGGCAAACAACCATGCAAGAAGAGTTCAAGTCTTTGCAAGACAATGAAATTTGGGAGTTGGTTTCTCCACCTTCCGAGAGGAAACTAGTGCAATGTAAATGGGTCTATAGGACCAAGGTGGCTGTAGATGGTTCTGATATCAAGTACAAGGCCAGGTTGGTTGCAAAAGGCTTCTCTGAAGCCCAAGGAGTGGACTATACAGAGACATTCGCACCGATTGCAAAGATGGATTCTATCAGGCTAGTTTTGGCCATTGCTGCATCTAAGCGATCGGAGGTTCACCACATGGATGTGGAGAGTGCTTTTCTTCATGGTGACCTTCATGAGGAGATTTATATGTGACAACCTGAAGGTTTCATTCATGATCCTTCACTTGTTTGTAGGTTGAAGAAGTCTCTCTATGGCCTCAAGCAAGCCCCCAAGGCTTGGTATGCCAAGATGGACAACTTTCTTCTTTTACTAGGTTTTGAGAGATGCAAATATGATCCTAATGTATATTTGCAGCATATAGGTGATTCATTGCAGGTCATAGTGTTGTATGTTGATGATCTTTTGATCACTTGAAGTTGCATTGATGATATAGGTTCAATTCAGTCCTCTTTGCATAGTGAGTTTTCAATGACTGACCTTGGATTGTTGAAACAATTTCTTGGCTTGGAGATTGAGCAATCTGATGCAGTGATCAAGGTCAACCAATCAAAGTATGCTGCAGACCTGTTATTGAAGTTCAAAATGGCTAAATGTAAGGAAACCAAGTGTCCCTTCCTTTCGGGAGTAAAACTAGGTGATTTTGGTTCATCTCCATTGGTGGACAGCTCATTGTATAGGCAACTAGTTGGGAGCTTGTTGTATCTCACACTCTCGACTTGATTTGGCTTATGTAGTAGGTGCTATTGCAAGATATATGTAGGAGCCTCATGAGATCCATTGGAAGGCTGCAAAAAGGATCTTGCATTATGTGTAAGGAACCAAACACTTCAGGGTACACTATGCTACTAGTTCTCTACTAGAACTAGTTGGATTTACTGATTCTGATTGGGCTGGAGATTCCATTGGCAGAAAGTCCACTTCAAGTTACGTCTTCATGCTTGCACATGGTCCCATATGATAGTCAAGTAAGAAACAACACACTATATCCCTTTCATCAGCCGAGGTCGAGTATAGAGGAGTAGTGAACGCAGCTACACAATGTGTGTGGTTGCAAGGTATTCTTTTAGAGCTTGGTTTTGCACTTGATTCACCCACTGTCATTTGGTGTGACAATCAAAGTGCAATCAAGATTTCCACTGGTCCAATACAGAGACAGAGGACCAAGCACATAGAGATACACATGCACTACATCAGGAGCTTGGTGCATGAGCAAGTGATATCGTTGCAGTATTGCCCATCTGCAAAGCAAACTGCTGACATCTTCACCAAGAGCTTCACAGAGAAGATATTCACCTATCTGAGATCACTTCTTGGAGTGGGTGACACATGGTGATTGCTGATATTCACTTTCAGATTTTGCTCCATGTCCATTTTTGAGGGTAGTTTTTGTTCCCATGAGGTTTTCCTCCTTACATTGGTTATATGGACAAATAAATTTTTGTAAGAGGTGACTTGAGCCTTAGTTGCCAAGGCCTCAATTTTTGATGTGGTTACACTAAGTCAGGGTTAAGGGGGGGGGGGGTGTTAGAGCATCATACCATCTAGTACCATGGTCATATGCACCTATGATACATTTTCATTTGTTTTGTACTTATGTCATATGGTCCAAACCTTGGTTATGTTGGTCTAGCAAGGTATTTTGGTGTTTTGGACTCATTAATGCACCCAGGCGCACATATTTGATCATTCTGGAGACACATGCACCTTCATTTATGATTGTTCAGTCCTTGGGGCACTCCCACTCCTTAAAATAGGGAAACTGGTTGACCAGAGGTGCCCATGCATGGTATTTGGGTATTTTTGGTTCTTTTGGACCATTTATTGCTGCCTAGAGCCACTCCCACTCACCAATGCATTCCAACACGCCAAGCCTACCCTCATTTATGTCCTAGCATGCTTTAGCGACTCTCACATGGCCATTCGTGGCCGTTTGAGGTGGTTTGGGAGCTCATTGGTCCACTTAGGGGGGTTTGATGTCCAATCTAAGCCTGCCACATGTATGCATCCAATTTGCCTCCAAAGGCTAACGATTTTCTCCTATTGTATTATAATGATGTTTCAGACATATTTACATGTTGGACAGTGACAATAAAGTCAGTTATTGGCACCATTCCTATGTGTTAATTTTGCTATTTTCACTGTTTTTCTGCATAGTTTTGCGAATATATTGAGTTGTGAGGATTCCCTTAGCTCCTAGATCTTGCTGTGAATCAGATTTTCACAACATTTGATGCCAAGTGTTGTTCAGCATGATTCACAATTTGGATTTAATTCTTTTTGTTTAACCTCTCTAACATATTTTGATGTCCTTGTTCTGTCCTAAACGTGCCTACTTATATATTGTCTTGACAAACATCCTTATCTGCATAGGTTCTATTTCAGAACATTTTTTTATTGACCTTTCAGATTTAGGAACTGAATGGTCTATGTAAAATAAGTTTATTTCATCAAAATGATTAATCTGATTCTTGATTGTGGAAATTTTTGGGTTGTTCTACTGGCACTTGACTACAACGATACAACTGCTGGGATGCTTGTTCTTTCTTTGTCATATATGTTATTTGGATGGATCTATTTTAATTTAATGCACTGATATGGTCATATTGGTTATTTAATTGTTTGAGGAAGCACAGGTCAGATTCCAGGAATATCACAGCCCATGCCAGGAATGTTTCCTAACATGTTTCCTTTTGGAAATACACAGGTTTGCTTTCTTACAGGTTATCACATATAGTTCAATCCTGAAATTGCTGTATTTCAATGGTAAACTTAGTTGGTGTTTTAGGCTTTTAGCTCAAAATATTAAGAGATATCCCGTCTTTTTGGCAGTTTGGAACTCTTCCTATGATGCCAGCACAAGCAATGACGCAACAGGTCCCTCTCATTTCCCTTACAAGCTAGTAAAGGGTTGGAAACACACAGTTAGATAGTATATATGAATGCTCAGGGGTGAGCACTTATAGTTTGAATGGGCAAACAGCCAATGCACATAAAAATGACTCTTTACTAATAATTGAGCAAACTAGCAGAGTTGGATAGTATTAGAGGATGTGCAATGCCATTGTTTGTTTTACTGTGTTTTTGTCCTTTTCAAGGTTTTTTCTTTTCCAAGAATTAAAAAAAAAACGGAAAAAAACACATTTTATATTCATTAAGAATACTAAATGCAGTCTTCAGGTGCTGATGCACATGTTACAATATTGCATAAGAGATGCTGTGTTCTTTTCAAAACAAAAACAAAAAAGCTGTTATCTCACCACCTATTACAAAGTTACAAACTAATCCCAGCACTATTTGTTTCTCAAAACGTTCACTGTCCAGAAATAAAACCGCCAGAAGCATACGGGTATGGCTCATCATTTTAGTAACAGAAAACAAAGGAGAATATCTAAGCATGATATCCAGTGCAGAAGATTATAGGGGCATTTTAATCTCAGTAGAAACCCCCTCAGATATCTATTCCACAAAAGAGGCAGTCTGGTTCTAACTGAAGACCTTGTTTTGATAAACTATCAGCAGGAACATTGAACTCCCTGGAGATATGTGATTGAAATTAACTCAAATCATGCTGAGTTGTCCTTGATTTGAGAGGCCAGTGCCTGTAGGTATATGTTTTGTATCTGCTGACCATTTTGTATCCATTTATTCACCAACGTGGAGTCACCAAAAACCTGTAATCTGCTTAACCCCTTTAAGAATGCAATAATCATCAACAAATGAAGAGCCATCAGTTCTGCATAATTGTTGGTACTTGGCCCCGAGCAAGCTTTGAACTTGAAAAAGTGCGAATCGTTTCGAAAAAGTAAACCACTTATACCACATTTTTGTTCATTGCCTTGACGGGCCCCATCAAAATAGGACCGTGGGATAATCTTATTGATCTGAAGAACCTCCACCTTCTGAGGATTTTTTGACGTGTTATCCTTCTTTAATAAATGAAACATAGCAGAAACCGGGGCATTTATGTGAACAGGGGAATATGTCTTCACTCAAAAAGCAGAGCATTTCGGACTAACCAAATTCCCCAAAAAACTAAAACTGAAATGGCTTTGAAAGCTTTTAAGTCCAGTTATTGAAATCAAATAATAAAGCACTGATCAATACTTTCATCAGTTCAAATCTGAGTCCCAGTTAGATTGAAAGTATTTCTGATGAGATGCCAAGCCTGAGTAGTGTATGAACAGTGAATAGACAGAGGAATGTTTGTTTCTTCAGAGCTTTTACATAACACACACAGACTAGGGCCTTGAACTTGTCGTTTCTACGATAAATCCCAGGTGGGCACTCTGTTACACAAGGCCAGTGACATAAATTATAGATTTTTTACGGGCCTTTATCTTGAACCTCCATTGTTCTCATGGCCTGATAGCCCAACTTAGCACTATAGGGACCCCCAACTTTGTTCATAGAGAACCCCAAAACTTAGTCTGATATGTTCTGTTTAGTCTGATATGTCCTCTTTTTAACTCATCCACATAGTGTGTCCACCGTTGAGCAAGATTTTCTGTTAACCCAAGAGAATCCATAGACAGCCATCCCTGATGCCATAAATCTGTTGTAAACTTGTAAGCCACCTGGTGCAAATAAAGATTACCTTTGTCATGCAAAGCTTGAATCAGATATTGAGGTAGTATTATTCCTACCCCACAGCCCAGGATAGCATCAGAACCAATGCGAACCATCCTTTCATTCCCGACCCTCCACACAAGATACCTCCCTAGTAGAGGGATAGCTAATACCATAGCTTTCTAATGTTTTGACACAGTTTTCATGTTTTTTGCCCATTCTGACCCAGTCTAGAAGAGATCCGGTGGACATATACTTCTTCACACTAATACACTGCTTGAAGCTTTCCCTATCGATGAAATTTCATAGATTCTTCGCAGTCAATGCAAAACCAAACAAATGTATATATGTTTTAGCCCTCAACCTTTTGGTTGAGTTAGAGTTTTCCAGTTGACAGGATGATACCCCCCTGAGCTAAACCACCCTTCAAGAGGGATTATTTGGGGCATAACTATTGATTTTTTTGAGCAGCATCGAGAGCCATTCTCTTAGGAGAATGGGGACGCCTGGTCCAGGACCACGGTGTGGACTCAACCTAGAGTTGAGTGATCATTTTGTTGAATAATGATATCTGGTCCTTGACCATGATATGGACCCAGCTTTTCCCTGGGGGGACTCAACTTTGTGTTGAGTGACTATTCTGTTGAATGGTAGACATCTGGTCTGGGACCATGATGTGGACCAGTCTAGTACTGGTAGACTCAACTTAGTTCTGACTAGCCATTCTTTTGAATGGAGGCACCTGGTCAATTACGAGGACTTAGCCCGGGGCTGAGGGCCATTCTCTTGGAGAATGGAGGCACTTGGTTTGTTACCAAGTATTTGACCTAGTGTCAAATTATGCAGCCTATTTTTGAGGCACCTGGTCTGTTACCAGGAAGGCACTATAAGCCCTAGACTGGATCTAGGCATGTGTGACACTCTGACCCTTGATCAATGGGCGTTGCGATCTTCTCCAAGGCTTAACTACCCTTGGTTAAGACACCCTAGTACCTGATCTTGGTGTCACACAGAGTGTGAGATAAAAGCATTAGTAATTCTCTTGGGTTATGATGACGTACTTTGAGTGGTGATGAAAGACCACGTGGACCACCACATGTGATGACCACAGGGTCACTTGAAGAAGACTAAAGCAAAAGTAAAAAATATATAAAGACCCTTAGTACCACTAAGGTGTAAAAGTGAAAGTGCAAAAAGAACTTTAGTACCACTAAAGGCAAAAGTCAAAATTAGAAAAGAATAAAATATTATATTTTGAGATTTCTAATTTTGGTCCACTTACAGGTGACTCAAAGTATATAAAAGAAGATCAATCCATTTCATTATTACATACACACTTGCTCTCACAGTACAACTGCTCAATCAGATGATCTTACAGTTTTGAAGAAGGAAGTTCTTATGATTGTGCCCTAGCATGGATGAGTCTAGCTAGGGCATCATCATTCATGTGAAGACAAACCCTAAGCTAGGGTTTTATCGGCAAAGTTCATCTTCAGTTCTTTGGGTAGGGTTTCCACCAAACCCTCTTCCTCAGATCTGGGCAACAACCACCTCTCTCGGGCAGGCTATCTCCTCTCACGGACAGCTACTATTGTTTTTGGGCAGCGCTCTCTTTCTCCACGATCTGCCCTCATCTTCTCTCGGGCAGCTCCTTTAGGGCTCGACCCTCCTTTCTCTGCCCTCAGGCAGCTACCCGTGAGGGTTTGGCTGCTAGCGAACCCTTGGGCATCATACCCGTGAGGGTTTGGCTCACGGCCAACCCTCGGGCAACAGACCCGTGAGGGTTTGGCAGCTAGCCAACCCTCGGGCAACCTCCTGGTTAACCCGTGAGGGCTGCGGGTTGCTAGCAGTCTGCTGAAGCAGTTGCTAGCAGGCCCTTAGGGCCTTGGGCTGTCAGCAGACAGACCCGGAGAGCCACAGGCAGCCACAAATCTGTCCAGCAAATCCCGGGTAGAGAAAAAACGGGCAGCGGGCAGGTGACTGGGCAGAAACAGGAAATCGGGTAGGGAAACCGTACAGCCGAGCAGATTGATAGGTACAGACATGGTAGATCTGGGCAGCTGACAGTTTTCCGGGCAGCCTGCAGATTGTTGGGCAAGATAGAAAAATTAGGGCCACAAGCCCTAATTTGGAAAAAGCCTTTTTGGAACTGCCCGACCCTTGATGATGTCCCTAGCACTTGACCTTTAGGAAGAGTCTGGAGGACCAGAGGATCACATCATCCAGTTTGGACCTTCCTTATATGGCGATGATAAAAACTCACAATTATTGTATGAAACATATGTGGACAATATACCTTGAGAGAGGAAGATAAAAGTTCGGTTGTTTCCCCACCTTAGTCTTGTGTGTAAAAGGGATGTTTCCCCACCTTGATGGTACACCTTGGCCTTGTGTGTGTAAGGGTTGTCTTCCCACTTTGTTATGACCCCTCTTCTTGATTTGTGGTCTTGCTTGAACCCCTTGTTGGTCCTAGTGCTAGGACCCTAGGACCATAAAGTAAGTCATTTTATGATGACTTACTTTTATTGTTATAACGTCTTGACCTTGGTACCCAATTCTAAGTAAACATAATACCATTTTATGTTTATTTGGGTAACTCTCCTAAAAGGTAGGGCTAGAAGGATGACCCTCCTATAAGACTTGTCAAGATTATAAATTCAAGTCCTAAGCTCTCATTTTGTGAGTGTCTTGACAAGAGAAAATTGGAGATTTGATTCAGTGACACTCCTAAGCCTTGTTTCTACTCTTTGGCTTGATGCTTAGGGTCTTGCTTCTGGTTTTGTGCTGTCGCCACCTCTCCCTCTGCCTGCTAGGGCTATCGCTTTCCTATCCAAGTTGCTGCTGTTGTTTATGAGTGTGCCGTGACCTCTGCTCAGCCATCTAGGGCGTCGTGCCTGTGTTCAACCTGCTGGGGGATGGCTGTGGCCTTGCTGAAGTTGGTTGGGATGCTTTGAGTGCTGCTAGAGGCAGCCATGGCTTGTCTTCATCTTGTTAAGGCTACCATGACTGGCTTCTGTCTACTAGGGTTGTCGTGACCCTTCCTCTTAGCATGTATAAGGCTACTGTGTATTGTTTAAGCTTGTTTAGGGCTTCCATGACTTGTTTCATCTTGTAGAGGGCTTCCATGACCCGTGTTGACCATTTTTGAGCTGGGGCATGACCTCTTGTGATGCTAAGCTGGGTGTGACCTCTTGTTGGGTTGCTAAACCTGGACCGTGACCTTTTGTGAGTTATTAAAGTTGGGTCGTGCTCTTGTGGGCTTGCTTGGAGTAGGGTCGTGACCTTGTGGGCTGTTGTAGATTCAGCCGTGACCTTCGTTGGGCTACTGTAACTTTTTGTTTAGCTCTTGAGCCTGTTTAGAAGGTGCCTTTGCCCTTGTGTATGTGCTGCCACAAGTTGAGGGTGTTAGTGTATAGGTTGAGGCTGCCTCTACTCATTTGAAAGGTGTTGTTATTTGATTGGTGTATGACTGTCTTAAAGATTGTCATTGCAAACAAGTGTTTGATGTTCCCATCCTCATTTATGGACCTTTTTTTGGTTAAGCATTTTGAGGTCTGTACTTGTCTAACTTTACCCTACTGCAATCCTTCTATCTCTCTCTTAGGTATGTCCATCATTCCTTTAGTGACTTGTCTTCAAAGAGACAAGGTTTGACCTAAAAAGATATCTGAGTATAAGGAAGGTCTAAGCCAGTATTGTCTTTCTCTTTTACTAATGCCGTTTATTAGTGTTGTTCATTAGCTTATCTTTTGTCACTACTGTTGCTACCTAGTGTTACTGTATATTTCAACTTTAACACAGGGACCCATGGGAGTGTTAAAGTTGAAAAAGATGAAAGTTATGTTTTAATTTTATCTTGCTCTGTAACAGATGTACTGTTCTGTTTCTAGCACTGATTTGAATTTTATTTTATGCATTAAAGTCAAATTTTAATATTTTGCCTCAAACCCTAGCCTAACCCTAATTTTAACAACCTCGATATTAGAAATATCTAGCCTTGGGCGATGAGGTATGTGTAGCATTGTCCTTCCAAGACTATTATACCATTGAGTATAGAAGTTGGCCGAAGGATTTGGATGAGGATCTCCTTAAAAGCATAGTGCAGGGGTTGGAGATAGATGAGCATGATGGATAGGATGATAGTATATGTGATGCTTTTTTTCGATCATCCAATGTCAAGGATTCATCATCTCACCTTAGTAGTGGTGCTTGTGAGGATCTGGGTGTGTTAGCACCTAGGCATGATGAGGATTGCATGTTGGGTCATTTTCCTTGGGATGTTGAGCTGACTTCTAAGGAGTTGTGTGCAGGACATTGAAGAGGAAGTGGAAAAGCTCCCCTATGAGCCTATGCTTACCAGAGATTCCTTGAACAACACTTAGATGGCTCTTCAGAAATCCGAGATGCATGTGGACAGGTTGTGTGGTGGGTTGGAGTTGGTACACTCTTCATCATCTACAACATGAGTCCAGACATTTATGACAGGTGAGATACACGAGGAGGATAGTAGTATTTGTGTTGTGACGGAGGAGCCTCATTTAGATTTACAAGTACGAGAGGAGAGAAATGACTTGGAGATAGTTGACTCTATACATGCTAGGCAGTATGTAGCGTATCAGACACTTCTAGTGGAGGGGCCATTAATGGTTCTGTTTGTAGTTGCATATGTGTTGATAGAAGACATACTCCAAGGACCATTCAATAATGACATGGACACATCCCTTATTTTTTGGGATGGGTATAGTATAGATGTGTGGGATCCTGGTTCAGATGATATCAGTAGAGTGAGTGCATGGGATGATATCGCAACACACAAAGGATAAATGCTAGCTATGACACATGAGGGCATGAGTGGTACTCATGGTTTGAGAAGAGAGCCTGTGGTGATGATTCTGCATGAGGAGTACTTAGAGTTGTAGGTGACTAAGGAGAGATCTAACATAAAGGGTTTGGATTAGGCATGGGATCATGAGCCGCCTTTGTGGGAGAGAGGTTTAGCCATGAAGGATGTAGTTGAGCACGTTCGGTATGGACCAGCCAACAGGGAAGTATATGCATACAGAGATTGGGTGGACAAATGTATGTCGGATATGGAGACACATTGGGTTACAAGCATAGTTGACAGCAATGGAGTATTGGCTATAGTAGCGCATATAGGATACCCGAAGGCTTTGGAGGATGTAGGAGTATGCAGTAGTATACAACGGTACATAGTGCCACACAGAGAGGTCTCGTGGAGTTTTGGAGTGTTTCCTCCTGGGAGACCACCTAACAGAGATCACGAGCATACCCTTGAATTTGGTTGACCAAGGATATGTGAGTGGAAGGGCATGCTTCATGGAGTAGTAGATCCCTTGATGACCTATGTTTATTGGGGATATCATCAGATGAGGGTTAGAGAGCATGATGTTGATAGGTCTATTTCTAGACCTCATTTTGGGATTTTGGCCATGCCTTTGGGGTTGACCAACACACTAGTTACTACCTAGCCACACATGCAGTGGCAGAGATATCTATTGATATTACACAACAAGGCTTGGGAGGTTCACATCTTAGCCACAATGGAGATCTTTCAATTGGAACATGGGATTGGTACACAGAGTGCACATGGGAAATTAGATTGGTTTGCAGGGATTGCAACTAACAGAGTAGGGGATGACATCATCTCCTATAGAGATTGCCCATGTATAGACCTAGAGTCCTCACATAGGGAGAAGATCAAGAGGGCTATGTGGGATTACTTGAGCACATAAGGGGTGATTGGGCAAGCAGATCTCTCAATGTAATTTGGCAGGAGCAGAATAGATTGGCAGGGTCAAAGTCGATTTTTGGTACTTGGTTTCCACTAGAGGATTGCATCTCGAGGGCTTGGTTCATTGAGATTACTATGATTATCAGCATGGCAAGAAAACAACCGTAGGAGCTAGATTTGGCAGACTCGCGATTTGGTGGTGGGATCCGGGCATTCATCCGAGGGATGGATTGTTTCAGATTATAACGATGGTTGGCAGGGTTATGACGATGATCGACTTGTTATATTGTGATGACCGTGGAGGAGAGGGCGAGACTTCTTCTTCATGGCAGTACATAATTTCTTTTCCCAATGCATTAGGTGAAAATGGGATGGCCTCAGAGATCCGTGGATAGATCCACTAGGGTGGATTTGGTGGGTGGACCAGAATGATCAAATTGCAAATATTTTTGGTTTTATGAATTATATAGATAACGCCTGTAGTAAGTGAAGAGACCCAAGAAACTCTTTAACTTTGTTATATTTCGAGGTGTGGGCCACTTCAGAATGGCTTTATTCTTATCCAGGTGGACCTATACCCCATTTGCCCCTATCACATGCTCCAAATATAACATCTCCTGCATTCCAAATTCACACTTGGACATTTTAGCATATAAGGACTTCTCCCCTAGAATCCCAAACACCTCATCTACAGGATGTAGATGTGTTAGATTAGCATCAACAAGGAAGGTCTTCTTGCATGCAAGTGTCCTTGCATGCAAAAGACTCTAAAACAGGAAACCAGTTGTATTTAATTATTTTTCCTAAGTTTACTTTGGAGAATAATTAAAAGGATTATTAACTTAAAGTGAAAGTGAAATTAGGTTTTACGCTTTACCTAAATTTATATAAGATAGGTCATTTGGTTGAGAGGACACACACACTTGTATTCTGACAGAGACAAGATATATACAGGGAGATAGTCAAACAGAAGATTTAGCTGGGAAGACGAAGGATCGAGAAACAGGTTCACCGAGTGGACAAAACCCACACAGGTCGACAGGTAGGAGCTGTAAAGGGAGGCCGTACAATTCTGTACAGATTCCGTACAACTTCTAGCATGACCGTACAGATTCCGTACAACAGCAGTACAAATTTGCACGTGTGAGGCCGTACAACTGGGTCGTACAGTCTCGCAGGGGGGTGCTGAGGTTTAGCCGGGGGTTTGTCCGGTGATTCTTCTGTGTAGCTGCATTCACCAGGTTTGGGTGAATTTGCAGTGATTGTAACGTTCCATATTTTCTCATAATAAAATCTATATCTGACTGCTGCATCAGTTTTCCTATCTTGGGTTTTTCCTGGGGTTTCCATACCCAAAATAACTGTCATTTTTATGCTGTGATGTGAGTTATTTCTCAGTTTTATATTCCGCTGCATACTGTAAAAGATATTCATGTGTGGTTATCGGTAGATATTTTGATTGCACTGTTTAGCCCTAGTTGAATATTAAAGGAAAATTTACATGGTATCAGAGCTCTAGTGAGCTAAAGCTGAGAGATTTGTAGCAGCAATGATAGATCAGGGGCAAATCTATTGAAGACACAAACTTAGATTGAAGATCTAGGGTTTAACAGGTAACACTTCACTATGGCCATGGAGTTGAGAGTTGAGGATAGACTCCAGGGTGCTCAAAACTTACCTACATGGAAAGAGAGGATCACAAGGATCCTGGACGTCAATAATGCCGAGGAGCACATTAACTCCACAAAAGTTGCATCCACAGATTTGGTAGACCTGATAGCTTGGAAGAAGATTGATTCCAGAGCCATCTTGATTATCATGGATGGAGTTAAGGACCATATAGTCCCTCACCTTTCTGGTAAGAAAACTACATTGGAGATGTGGATGGCTTTGGAAAGTCTGTACCAGAGCAAGAACGAGGACCGAAAGATGGTGTTGCAAGAGAGGATGCGCAACACCAGGATGACCAAGGGAGAAGGAGTGGTGCCTTATCTCATGAGGCTCACACAGATCAGGGATGAGCTTGGAGCTGTTGGCTCTAAGACTGATAACGAGGAGCTAGTTCGGATAACCCTCAATGGATTCTCTAAGCTATGGGACACCTTTGTCAAAAGTGTTCTGGCTAGGGAGAACCTCCTTGATTGGCAGAGACTGTGGGATGACTTTGTGCAGGAGGAAACCCGCATGGGTTAAGGATCAGGCTCATCGAACAATGCCCAACAGATTGTGGATGAGGAGGCTCTAGCTCTTACAGGGAAGAGCAAGGGGAAGGCAAAGAGGAAGAAGGATTGTAAGAAGAACCTTGATGTGTCAAAGGTCAAGTGTTTTATCTGCCACAAGCAGGGACACTTTGCCTCCCAGTGCCCAGACAGGAAGAAGAAGAGTAACACTCAGATGGCTGGATTTGCAGAGGTGGAGGAGTTCAGCAGGAACTTCGATGAGGAGTTCTGCTTGATAGCTTGCATGGCAAGCACCACAGGGAGCAGGATATGGTACATCGACAGTGGAGCATCTAGTCACATGACTGGACAAAAGAGATTCTTCAGAGACTTGCAGAAGGGTGGAACAGGGATCGACGTTGAGCTGGGTGATGATGCGTGGTATCAGGCACAGGGAGTTGGCATTGTTTCATTTCAGAGGGAGTCTAGAAAACCCCTCAGTTTTGCTGATGTGTTGTATGTTCCAGGACTGACCAAGAACCTTATATAAGTCTCCACTCTGGAGGACAAGGGATATCAGGTGAAGTTCCGTGACCATTGAGTATATATCAGGCCCAAGGGGTCAGATAGGAGCTTGGATTGGGTGATTGGCAGGAGGAGCGTGAAAGTGTACAGACTACACTTTGAATCTGCAAAGGCTCTAGTCAGCAGTAGCAGCAGCAGTCAGGGTGAGTTGTGGCACACTTACACCATGGAGCACTGAAGCATTTGAGACATGCAGCCATTGGAGTTCCTCAGGTGCATGAGGAAAAGCATAACCACTGTAAGGGTTGTGCTTTGGGGAAGAACATCAGGAAGCCTTTCCCACAGAGTCAGCACAAGTCTAAGGAGCCCTTGGACTTGGTGCATTCTGATGTATACAGACCTGTGAGTGTCCATTCGTTCAGTGGTTACAGTTACTGTGTAACCTTCATTGATGACTATTCCAGGAAAACCTGGATCTATTTCCTGAAGGCCAAGTTAGAGGTCTTTGAGAGGTTCCGAGAGTTCAAAACTCTTATGGAGAACCAAACAGGAAAGAAGATTCGGGTGTTGAGGATAGACAACGGGGGTGAGTACACTTCCAATGAGTTCATGGAGTATTGTTCGGTTGAGGGGATCAAGAAGGAGCACACTGTGCCCCATACTGCACAACAGAATGGAGTTGCAGAGTGGAAGAACAGGACTATGGTTAGAGCAGCCAAGGCCATGCTATTTGATCAGGGATTGCCACTATTCCTTTGGGTCGAGGCATACAGGACTGCAGTGTACATTCAGAACAGGTGTCCCCACAGCTTTGGGGAGGAAGACACTGTAGGAGGTCTTCACAGGCACTATGCTAGATGTGAATCACATTCGCATATTCGACAGTGTCTGTTATTGTCATGTTCATCCTGACAATAAGAAGAAGTTGGACCCTTCTGGAGAGAAGGGGTTACTTGTTGGTTACAACGAGATCTCGAAGGCATATAGAGTTTATATTCTTGCTTGTAGGAGGATCATTGTGAGCAGGAATGTCCAGTTCGATGAAGACAGGGCCTTGCGGAGATCTCTGGACTTACCAGCAGAGCAACAACCAACACAGGAGTTGGGGGTCAAGTTGGAGAAGCCAGATGTACACGTACAGGTAGAGACAGAGAGCACATGTTCTGGTGGTCAGAGGGAGTCAGGTGGACAAGATTCTACAGTCATTGACTTGGAGGATGAGTTGCAGCAGGAGACGGATATCTAGTAACCGCAGCAGGATGACACTAGGCTAAGGCCTAAGTGGTTTAGGTCCACAATACATGATTCCAGGCAGGTTGATCGTCCACAGAGATCATTCAGACAGAGTGTACCACCAGAGAGGCTTAGTTATATGGCACTGATGACAAATTTGATTAACTCTGAACCTTCCAGCTTCAGGGAGGCTGCACAACATGATGTGTGGCAAGAGGCTATGGTTGAGGAGTATGAATGCATTATGAAAAATCAAGTATGGGAGGTTTTGTCAAGGTGACAAGGGAAAAAGGTGGTGGGATCTGGATCGATCTACAAGGTGAAGCATGCAGCAGACGAAAGCGTGGAGAAGTACAAGGCGCGCTTCATGGCAAAGGGGTTTTCACAGAAGGAGGGTATTGATTATGAGGAGACCTTCGCCCTTGTTGCCAGGTATTCTTCCATTCGGACCATTATCTCACTAGCAACTGAGATGGGTTGGCGTGTCCATCAGATGGACGTCAAGACTGCTTTCCTCAACGGAGTGATAGAGGAGAAGGTGTATATTTAGCAGCCAGAGGGGTTTGATGTGGAGAACAAGGAAATGCATGTTTGCAGACTGCATCGAGCTCTTCACGGGCTCAAGCAGGCACCTCGAGCATGGTACTCGAGGATTGACATCTATCTACGGGAGATGGGATTTCAGCGGAGTGAGAATGACCACAAGCTATACTTCTTGACAGGTGAGGTGCCTCTCATACTGGTCCTATATGTGGATGATCTCTTTCTTACAGGAGATGAGAGGTTGATTGGAGACTGCAAGTCCGATCTTGCAGTGGAATTTGAGATGAAGGACCTTGGTCTGATGCATTACTTTCCGGGCTTGGAGGTTTTGCAGGGAGATGGATGCTTCTTCATTGGATAGGGGAGGTATGCAATAGAGATCTTGAAGAGTTTCAGGATGGAGAAATGCAAGCCTATGGCCATACCTCTAGTTCCCAACTGGAGAAAGATTGATGCATCAGGGTCAGGTGGATTTGATCCTACCTTGTATTGTCAGCTTATCGAATTGCTTATGTATCTGGTCAACACTTAACCAAACGTCAACTTTGCAGTCAACTCTTTGAGTCAGTTCATGGTGGACTCTCAGAGAGTGCATTGGACGGCTGCAAAGCACATACTTCGCTACATCAGAGGTACAGTGGATTATGGATTGGTTTATGAGCGTAGGGGGAGTGTACAATTAGCAGGTTTTACAGATGCTGACTGGGCAGGATGTGTAGAGGACCGGAAGAGTACTTCAGGTTGCTGTTTCAACATTGGATCAGGGGTTGTCTCTTGGTTCAGCAAGAAACAGAAGTCAGTGGTATTGAGCTCGGCAAAGGCTGAGTACATGGCAGCCAACATGGCTGCTTATGAGGGTATGTGGCTGAGGAAGTTACTTCTAGGGTTGTTCGAGTTCGAGCTAGAGGCTACAGTAGTTCACTGTGACAATTAGAGTGGCATCAGGCTATCTGAGAATCTAATGTTCCATGACCAGAGCAAACACATATACATCAGGTACCGCTTCTTGAGAGATTGTGTTCAGAGGGGAACCATTTGGTTGGTGTACAGACAGATAGATGAGCAGGTGGCAGACATCTTCACCAAGGCACTTTGCAGACAAAATTTTGTGAAGTTCAGGGATAAGTTGGGGTTGCTATCGAATCCCTTCCTCGTTGAGAGGGACTGTTAGATTAACAGCAACAAGGAAGGTCTTCCTGCATGCAAGTGTCCTTGCATGTTGGGGTTGGAGACGAAGATCATTGTTGAGTTTGGTTTTTAGAGTAGCAGCAGCAGCAGTTGGGGTTGGAGATGAAGGTCTTCAGCTAACAAGGGGTTTCACCAGTGAAATCTATCTATCCTAATCACTTCAGGATAGGCCATCTAGTTTTATCACCAGTTCTTCACCGTATTCACTAACCTTCAGTGATTCAACACACAGAAGGAGTTTTATTGCAGGTTCACGTTTGCACTTGGGGAATAGCTGGAAATCCTTAGAAGGATTCGCTGGGACTCAAGTTCTCAGTATTTCCTCTGCATGTCCACACCATCTACCTCAGTAGCCTTACCATACTATATTGGGTAATTATCAGCTTCCTGTTTGCATACCTGGAGCAGTTAGCAGCAGAAACGTGGGTGAGGGGGCCGTGGGAACCTGAGAGCCAAATCAATTCGCTAGGTGCCTTAGTGAAGGCAAAACCTCTGCATGCGCCTTCCAATCTCTCCGGGATGGTTAGACCATCATCCCGACAAAGTTCCAGCAGTAACGACCTCCTCCTCCAAAAACGTCAATATCATTAAGAAGGGGCACACTTTTAGTTGGGTGTCAAATAGAAGAGAGGAGCACCATCTTTCCGACAAACACTGGATGCATCTGATCTCTGGAGGACTATCAACTTATTTATTAGTGGTATGTGTATAACTTCTTCCTGAAAATCTTTGCCCTATAATCTCTTTAGATTAGCTATATTTTAGGGCCATTTGGCACGAACCCTTTGCATGCACATTTTATTTAGTTTTCTGCACAATCTTGAGTATATGAACAAATAACATAGTGGCAAAGTACAATAAAATATCAGTTGGGATATTACAGTGGTATTATAGCATGTTCCTTGCCAGCTGTGGGCTTGAACATGAAAAGTAAATGAATCCGGAAGAAGATAATTTTGTAACCTATAAAAGGAGGAAGAGTATATACATCGAGGAGCAAGAATTTGAAGATATTCAGTTAGAGGACATCAATTCAGACATGGACCCAACAGGTATACACTCTGACAGAGGAAAGGTAACATGAGAAGAGGAAGACAAGATGGAATTTCATAACTTGGTTAGTGCATTGAATGATCTAGCTAAATGGCAGAAAGAAGTATTGCATGCCCTAAACAGGTTGGCTCTTAAGCCAGAACTGGGTCATAACAGTATACCTCTTTCACCGGTGGACAGAGGATCTATCAGTAGTAGTGGGAAACATGCATACACTAATATGCAAAACACTCCACACATATACAACAAACCATCTAGACCTACCATGCCTCACTTTCTGGAGAATGTTGCTGCAGGACCAGTCATGCCAACGAAACTTAGTGAACCATTTGGGGCTTATCTATAGAAATATAGGGATTTGGGAGACGAGTTCCATTCAACCATGAATTTCTCATATTTTTGCAACATGAAAAGAAGGAACAGGCCAAGAGGGTTCAATAGAGCATTCAATCAAAATTTAGAGTTGCAATGCACATTGGGGAGACTAACTATCCCCAACTTTGATGGGACATCCAGTTGTTTAGCGAAGATTTGGGTACAGAAGTTGGACACCTACTTCCAACTTAACCCCATGATAGAGACAGATGCAATCAAGTTGGCTACTTTACATTTAGACGGGGAAGGAGATGAGTGGTGGTACCACGAACTGGTGACATTGGGTCACAACACCATCACTTCCTACTGTGACTTCACACAGAGGTTCATGGATCGCTTTGATAAGAAGGACCCAGAGATTCCTTTCAGGGATCTTGCTTAGCTCAAGCAGACAGGCAGTGCAGAGACTTTCATATACGAATTCCAGAGAGTTGCAGTTATGGTATCTGACATGTCAGAGAGTCGGTTGATTATGCTATTTACGACGACACTATCCGAGCCACTCCGTGGATGGGTGAAGGCTTACAAGCCAACTACTTTGCAAGATGCTATCAGTAGGACTCGAGACCTACAAGATTCTGTGCCAAGAATCAAGCTTCCATACAAACCTACCAATCTTCCGGAAAACAAGGAAAAACCTACCAATCTTCCAGAAAACAAGGAAAATATAATCCCACAGAAAGAATGGTTGAACGAGGACACACGACGAGATTTGAGAAGGAAGAACTTATGTTTCAATTGCAAAGACCCTTGGGTACCCGACCACAAATGTATGGGTAAAGGGAAGGTACACCTCATCGAAGTACTTTCAGATAGCAGTGAGGAAGATGAATTGGAGTAGAAACAGGATGGAGAACTACATAGTACAAAATTGGAACAATTGCCACAAAGAGACACAATTGCTACCTTCACAGGAGTCCCCACCTTCCATACTATCAGGATTAGGGGAAGTATCCAAGGACAGCGTGCCATTGCTTTGATTGATGGTTGGGCCACCCACAACTTTATAGATGCCTCTTGGGTAGAGAGGAAAAGTAAACCCACCGAGGACTTTGAGGGCTTTATCGTTGTCATGGCTGGCAATCGTAGGATGAAATGCTCACAGATGATACCTCAGTTACAGGTACAACTTGAGAATTATACGTTGGCCGACGACTTTTATGTGGTAGATGTGCCAGACACAAGCATTGTTTTGGAGTACAATGGTTGTAGTCCATTGGGAAATATGTAACAAATTACCAAACATTAGAGATAGAGTTCGTGGCACTAGATGGAAAAAGGGTAGTCCTAAGGGGAGTGCCCAATGAAGCTTCAGGATCAACCACAACAAAAGGGATGACCACCATATTCAGGCATGAGGACAAGACTCACACAAGAAAATGGCCCACTCCAACACATAAAACTTCAAGGTAGGAATAGTGGTATGCAAAGGGCTTTCCAGGTAGACCTCTAGACAAAAGTATGATGCGCCCAAGGGAATTCGGACGAGGAGCCAAATCTAGGATGTTCAATCCTCACAGGTACCCAAGAAGATACAAGGAGGGAATACAGAGCATGGGTGAAAAGAAACATAAATTTGAAAAAAGGGAAGAGCCACCCAACAGTGGAATAAATTGGTTGATAAAAATGGACAAGAAGAGACAGGGACAGATGATTCGGTATATTGGTCGGAGATTGCTTGAGGACAAGCAATTTCGTGCGGGGAGGAATGTAATGTACTCTTTTAATTAAACCACCCTGAGACACCCGTTAACCTATTTTATTCCCATAGGTTCGAGCGAGTATTAAAGAAAGGGAATTACGGAGGACTAATATCACTAGGAGCAGAAAGGAACATCAATTCATTATTATTAAGTCATCAGCATAGTAAAGAAGGCCATCAGGGTTAGTATCATAAAACACGCGGAGCATGCAAGCCTTAATTCTTCAGTTAAGTCAACAAGCAATTAGAATTGCCTGCATGCAAAAAGTAAAGTGAAAATCCTAAAAGTGACATGCAAACCCTAAAAGTACATGCTAAAGCTATATAAGAAGGGTCATTGAACCAAAAGGATTATCTATGATTATTGTTGTTGAGTTTGGTTTTTAGAGCAGCAATAACAAGTGTAGTAGTAGCAGTAGCAGTTGGGGTTGGAGACGAAGGTCTTCAGCTAACAAGGGGTTTCAGCAGTGAAATCTATCTCCCCTAATCACTTCAGGATAGGCCATCTAGGTTTATCACAAGTTCTTCACCGTATTCACTCACCTTCAGTGATTCGGCACACAGAAGGAGTTTTATTGCAGGTTCACATTTGCAGCTCAGGAATAGTTGGAAATCCTCAGAAGGATTCGCTGGGACTCAAGTTCTCAGTATTTCCTCTGCATGTCCACACCATCTACCTCAGTAGTCTCACCATACTGTATTGGGTAATTATCAACTTTCTATTTGCATACCTGGAGCAGTTAGCAACAGTAACGTGGGTAAGGGGGATGTGGGAACCTGAGAGCCAGATCAATTCACTAGGTGCCTTAGTGAAGGCAAAACCTCTGCACATGCCTTCCAATCTCTCTGGGAGAGTTAGACCATCATCCCGACAAAGTATAGCAGTAACAGATTCCTCCTCCTCCAAAAACGTTAATATCATTTAGAAGGGGGCATTCTTGTAGTTGGTTGTCAAACATAAAAGAGGAGCAACATCTTTCCGGTAAACACTACATGCATCTCATCTCTGGAGGACTATCAACTTATTTATCAGTGGTATGTGTATAACTTCTTCCTGAAAATCTTTGCCCTATAATGTCTCTAGATTAACTATATTTTAGGGCCATTTGGCACGACACCTTTGCATGCACATTTTATTCAGTTTTTTGCACAATCTTGAGTATATGAACAAACAACATAGTATCAAAGTACAATAGAATATCAGTTGGGATATTACAAGATGATACACCAAAGATCTCATTAGCCGCCATTACAGGGATATCCCAACCACAAACATTGAAGCTAAAAGGACATATGAAAAACAACAATGTTTCATTTCTCATATATACCGGCAGTACACGTAACTTTATTAATGTTAATATTATTAGGATATTCAACTTATTCGTTTTTCCAATGTCGAACATGAAGGTTATGGTAGCAAACGACAAGAAAATTGAAAATGTGTGAAAATGTTACAGGGTTAAATTACACATGTAAGAGTATTACCTAGAATTCGACTTCTTTGCAGTACCTTTGGGAGGAGTGGACATTGTGTTGGGAATCTAATGGTTGCAGGCATTGGGTACTTACTCCGCTAACCATCAAGAGCACTTCATCAAGTTCATTTGGCTAGGGAAAGAGTACAAGTTGTATGGTTTCCAACCACCCCAAACTCAATTGGTTACATCACATCAGATGGAAAGGCTAATTCGAAAAGGAACACTTGCTTACATAATTCAATGTCAAGAGATGGAGTTGCTAACATGTGAAGGGGATGACTGTAACCCACTAGAGATGCAAGAGCTAATCCAAAAACACCACAAGGTGTTCCAAGAGTTTTCGATGGGGCTCCCACCAAACAGGAAGACTGAGCACTTAATTGAGCTAGAGCCGAGGGCAAAGCCTGTAAATATCAGACCATACAGATATCCCCATCATCATAAAACAAAGATTGAGAGGTTGACCCAAGATTTGTTAAAATGTGGAGTCATTTCAAAGAGCAAAAGCCCTTATGCCGCTCCAGTGGTGCTAGTTTGAAAGAAGGATGGGTCTTTTAGGTTGTGCATAGATTATAGAGGACTCAACAAGGTAACAATTAAGAATAAATTCCCTATTCCATTTATCGATGAGATGATGGATGAACTTCATGGAGCAAAGTACTTCTCGAAATTAGAGTTGAGATCAGGATATTACCAAATCAGGGTTAGATTAGAAGACGTATCCAAAACTGCTTTTCGTACTCATGAGGGCCATTATAAGGTCAAAGTAATTCCCTTCGGGCTAACTAACGCTCCAACCACCTTCCAAGCCGCAATGAACGAATTGTTCTAGCCATATTTACGAAAGTTTGTATTAGTATTTTTTGATGATACCCTCGTATATAGCAAAATATGGAGAGAGCATGTCCAACACTTAGATCAAGTACTAACCATTTTAGAAGAACATCAATTTTATGCAAAAATGTCAAAATGCACTTTTGGAAAAGAAGAAGTGGACTATCTTGGCCATATAATATGAAAAGAGGGAGTCAAAGTCGAACCTAGTAAGATCAAGGCAATCACTGAGTGGCCCCAACCAGATAACATCTCGAAATTACTAGGGTTTCCAGGCTTAACTGGGTGCTATCGAAGATATGTGAAAAATTATGCCCATAAGACGACCCCCCTAACATACTTACTGTGGAAAAAATCATTTCGATTGAATGATGAGGCAGAAAAATGTTTTGAAGCATTAAAAAACATTACCTCATCAACACCAGTATTAGCAATCCCGGATTTCACAAAACCCTTTGTAGTTGAGTGCGATGCTTCAAGATTCAGGATAGGAGTAGTCTTGATGCAAGAAGGTAATCCAATAGCATTTGAAAGTAGGAAGCTCAATAAGAGAGAGTTTGAAATCCACGTATGATAAGAAAATGCTTGCCATTATACACACTCTAACAAAATGGCGATAATACCTCCTAGGGAGCAAAATCTTGATAAGAACAGACCACAACAGTCTTCAATATCTTCTACAACAACAAACATTATCTTCTTCAATATCTTCTTCATCCGATGCCCTTTCCCGGAAGGATGAAGAAGTCAAGGCCTATGCGATCTCAGTTGCAGTTCCAGACTGGCTAGATGAAATTCGAGGAGAATATGCCAAGGACCCAGACATCTGCACCATAATCAATGATCCTAATCTCTGTCCAAGATTCGAATGGAGTAATGACGTCCTTTGGTATAAAGGAAGGATCTACTTAAGCCTTACATCTAGGTTTAAAACCAAGGTGTTGAAAGAATCTCATGATTCCCCACCCACCAGACATGTAGGTTTTTTCAAAACTTACTACAATGCCAGGCAATCCTTTTATTGGAAAGGGATGTATAAAGATATTCAAAAGTACGTAGCTGAGTGTGACATCTGTCAAAGAAACAAAAGCCAAAATGTCGTGACTCCAGGTCTACTCCATCCTCTTCACATTCCAAACTAGAAGTTGGAGGAAATCTCCTCTGTTGCACGGGAATGGTTCCCACCTTTTGGGAAATTCGTTCCGGAGGTTCCCTTGTTCCAGGGAACTTCGGAACTGGAACGAAACGTCCCGAATTTGCCGGGAAGGGTTTCTGGAATGTAGGAACTTTTCGGGAACTTTGGCGAAAAAATCTGGGAACGCGGGAACTTTGAAATTGACGTTTTCATTTACGGGGACTTCTCAAGGTTCCCAAATTGACAGGAACGACCTCTAGTTCCTCGTCCAAAGAAACGACCACACGTTCCCAGGCAAACGTTCCAGCTCACGAGCCCTTCGGTTGGCAAACATTCCCACGAATTTTAGCTGGAAGCAACTCCCGCGAAATCAATCCCGCTAATTTTATGCTATAAAGCCATGCCCTGTGCGTTTAATCAACACACAGTCGGGATCGATTTACCCTGAGCGTTGATTGTTAGTCTTTAGAGGGTCGAGTGACAGAGCGTTGAGGTCGAGTGACAGATCAACGTTGATTCTTAGTCTTTAGAGGGTTGAGGGAGGTTGTTGCTGTTGAGTTTTGACAACCGAGCCAACGAGAAGGGAGTGACAGAGCCGAGGCAGCGAGAAGGGACTCGGTAGGCCAGCGAGAAGGGAGCCGAGCCAGCAAGGAGTCACAGAGCGAGCCAGCTGAAATCAGAAAACGTGACAGTGTTGTTGCTACTGACAGCAGTGGCCGATTGTTAGTGTTGACATCTGCTAGCGGTCTTCATTGGCAGATTTTTTACAGTCGAGTCGGAGCCGAAGCCGGAGCCAAGACACCGAGCGGCGAGAAGGTATAGCCGCATACACTCATGAATCATATATTAAATTTTAATATTTATTATTTTCTTTTTTATTGAATAATCATACTAGTTATGGGTTATGCACTTAGGGTCGAAGCGAAATTCTAATTACAAAGTGCAGAGTTACAGAGTTTTTTGATTTTTCACTGTTTACGGGTTACCAGTTTTTACTTTTTTTCACTGTTTACAAGTTTCAAAATTTTCACGGGTTGTATAATATAATTTATATGATTATACATGGAAAATAAATTTGATTATAAATTTATAATTTATCTATGTATACATTAAGTTTTAAAAACAATAGCCATAAGCTCATATCAATTTCATTACACTCATATATAATATCAACAATGTTTTAAATTTTTCATTTTGAATCTTGATAGTTCTAAGTTTTCATTTTGAATTTTTTAATGTTTTAAATTATTTACTTATTTAAGATTTATCATTTTAGCCTTTAGATAATTAAAATTTAATATTATAAATTTACTGCCAAGTATAGAGGATAGTGTCAAGCTTTTAAAATTTTAACATTTAAATTTTAAATTTTTTTATACAATGTTTTAACTTGTTACTTTTTGACATTTTATTTTTTATTATTATTACATTTTAATTTTTATATTAGCAACAAATTAATTTTTAAATCTCTATTTTAAATTTTTTAGTTGATAGTATTAGTTACAAATGTCAAAATTTAAATTTCAAATTTCAAATTTCATATTTTACTTTTAAATTTGGCATTACTCATTACAATGATTACATCAACGTGAATAATAATTTTACTTCAATCAGCACAATAATATGCTTTGTATACTACAATTTCATTACAAAGAGAAATTCATGTTAGTTTACAAATTACAACTTATTCAACTATGTTCATAAAATCAACTTATTAATAATTTACTTCAATGAGCACAATAATATATTACTATGCTTTGTAGTCTCCAATTTAATTTACAAACAGAAATTCATAATTGTTAATTACAAATTACAACCTATTCAATTATGTTCATAAAATCAACTTATCGATTACATGTTTGTTGCAATTTACTTGACAAATTTACTCAATAATCATGATTCATAAATGTTAGTAGTTACTTGTTGATTATATTTAAAATTTAAAATTTTCAACATGTAAATTTCAATTTGTCAGATATCAATATACTAGAGTTTTAAACTTGTTATGTTGTGTATTAATCAGAAAAGTCATGGAGAGTGAAAGTGCAGAATTGAGGGCGCTGAACACTAGTTCTACTTCAAGTCCAAATGCAAGCCAAAGTCAAGTTCAAGAATTATCAAGCTCTAAGAAACCCTTGTTAAAGTTTGTGAACAAGATTACTAAAAACAAGAAAAAGAATAGTGGGGGCTGTGAAGAATGGATGTGCACATTGTGCAACCATGTGTTTCAGGGAAGCTACACTAGAGTGTGGCATCATCTTTTATCTCTACCTGGTGATGGGGTTAAGAGTTGCTCATGTGGGCTTGATAAAAGGATGGAGATGACCAAGCTTCATATGGTTGCCACAGGTGTTAGTGAGACAAATTTGGATAGTGATTGTCCTTTTAAGGTACCTAGACTTGTACCATCCTCCATTGATAGGCAAGATTCAGTGAATCAAAGTCAATTAAACCAACATGAGTCTGAGGGGTGTTCTACTTCTCAGAGGAGTAAGAGGTCTCCTAGTGTTGTTGCTGAATAGATCCGTAAAATTTACAATGTGGTGCATAGGGATGAGGCTGATGATGCTATAGCTGATTTTTATGGCACATGGAATTTCATTTAATGCTACCCGTTCATCATATTACAAAGAAATGGTGAAAAAAATCATAGCTGCTGGGCCAAGTTACTCACCCTCGGGTTACAACAAAATGAGGAAATCATTGCTAGATAAGGGGGTAAAAAGAATGCAGGGACTTATGGGCGACCTCAAACAATCTTGGATTCTTTCAGGATGTTCAATAGTCATGGATGGTTGGACAGACATTCAACAAAGACCATTATTGAATATTATTGTCACATCTCCAGCAGGGCCCTACTTTTTGAAAGCAATTAATTGTAGTGGAAAATTGAAAGATGCTACCTTCATGTTTGAAATTTTGAAGGATGCAATTGAAGAGGTTGGTCCCTCGAATGTAGTACATGTAATCACAGATGCAACGCCTGTTTGTAGAGCAGTGGGATTAACGATCCAAAGTCGATATAGGCATATCTTTTGGACTCCTTGTTGTGTTCATGCCCTTAACAATGTCCTCAAAGACATTGGCAAAATATCTTGGATTTCAAAGCTCATATCAGATGCGAGAGAGGCACAAATGTTCATTTGCAACCACCATGCCTCATTAGCAATCTACATGATGAAATCAAGGAAACATTTTTTGAAACCTACAGAAACAAGATATGCCACATACTTCATTCTTCTAGAACGTATGGTTGAGGTGTATGCATCCTTGCAAGCCACTGTTGTTGCTCAAGAGTGGAATGCATGGTCCGAGTCTAAATCAACTCAAGCAAAGAAGATAAGAGATATGATCCTAAATGAAGATTGGTGGGCTAAGGTTAGATATGCTGTTTCATTTACATCCCCAATTGTGGAGTTGATTACGTATGCAGATTCTGATTCCCCTAGTCTTGGGGAAATATATGAATGTATGGATTGCATGGTGGGTAAGGTAAGGCACATAATTCGTCAGAGAAATCCCTCTTTGGAATTTTTCCAGGAAATACATAAGATAATAGAGAAGAGATGGAGAAAACTCAATACCTCTCTTCACATTGCTGCATATGCCCTTAATCCAAAGTGGTATATGGAGAGACCAAATAGAGTTCTACCCATTGATGATGAAGAGGTTAAAGATGGGTTTCTTGATGCCATAAGCAAGATGTATACCCTTGATGAAGCAAATGTTATGCGAGAACAATCTATTGATTTTGGTACTTTAAAACCTCCTACTTTCACTCAAGATGCAAAGAGGGACATTAAGATTTATGCACAAAAGAACCCTATTGGATGGTGGAGAATGTATGGGGGGGAAGTTTTAGAGCTTCGACATCTTGCCTCACGTTTGCTATCTCAAGTTGCTAGTTCCTCGGCAGCTGAAAGGAATTGGTCCACTTATAGTTTCATCCACTCTGTTAAGAGGAATAGGCTTACCTCGAAGAGAACAGAGAAACTGGTTTATGTGCATAGTAGTCTTCGAATTTGTTCAAGGAAGCTACCTGAGTATTTAGAAGGTCCTGCGGCACGGTGGGATGTGGATGCTGAAGATGCTGCTCAAATTGATGAAGATGAGGATAATCCTTCACCAAGTGCAGGCTTGGTTGGAATACCCTTAGATGACATTGTATTTAATCTTGCTGCTGCTGCTGATGATGATGGTGACACTGGAGGTGCAGATCCTAGTGAGGCTCAAGCCTAAATGGATAGCCTTGCTATTGAAGATCACACTTTATGATCCCCTTCATTGTTATTTTGGGCCTTGTTCTTTGGGCATTTTTGGATTGTGTATTACTTTGGTCATTTTGCCAACTTTTGGACTATGTAGTACTTTGGGAATTTTGCCAAGTTTTCAACTATGTATTGCCTTGGGCATTTTGATTTTGATTTTACCAATATAAATATAAATATCAATGTGATGTGGATAATTTCAATATCTATTTTTTAAATTTAAAAATTGTCTTTTCATTTTTTAAATTTCAATCATTAAATAATAAAAATATATGTAAGGCTTAGTTTTAGTAAGGCTCAATTTAAATTACATATCAATACTTATACGAATATTTATATCATAAATTATAATTATCATTAATGATTATAATTTTAAATTTATATGTAAGACTTAGTTCTAGTTTTTTAAATATTTTATTTTTATATTTTTAATTTTTTAGTATATTTTATTGCCGTTTCCTGCAAATTTGGCAGAAACCTCTAGCCACATTCGACACTCGTTCCCACGTTCCGGAAACTTGTGCAACATAGGAAATCTCCATGGATTTCATCGAAGGGTTACCCGTATTCGAAGGCATGGACAAAATCTTTGTGGTAGTGGACCGATCAACAAAATACACACATTTTATGGGTATTAAGAAAACTGACTTTGCTAAACAAATTGCTGAAGTAATTTTTAAAAATATTTACAAATTACATGGATTTCCAAAAATCATCGTTAGTGACAGAGATGCCAATTTCACAAGCAAATTTTGGAAGGAATTCTGTAAACAAATTGGGATCACTCTTAACATGAGCTCAGCCTATCACTCCCAAACCGATGGACAAACAGAAGTTGTTAACAAATGTGGGAGGCCTGTCTTCGTAGTTTCGTCACTGACAAACATAACAAATGGTTACAGTGGTTACATCTTGCAGAATGGTGGTATAACTCCACCTATCATAAGTCAGCCAAAATGACACTTTTTCAAGCATTGTATGGTTATGCGCCCCCTAGATGGAAGGAACTCGTTCATGGTGATGCAAAAGTACTTGCCGTAAAAAAATCAACTCGAAGAAAATCAAAGAGGACTCCAAGTACTCAAGAATAATTTAACTATGGCACAAAATCGAACGACGCAACAAGGAGATCAACATAAAACATAACGAGAGTTTGAAGTAGAAGACTGGGTATTTGTGAGACTTCAGCCTTATAAGCAATTGTCTCTTAAGCAACAAGGAAAGAATAAATTGGCTCCTAAATTTTATGGACCATATCAAATTACCCGAAAGATTAGCCCCGCAACATATGAAATGAAGTTGCTAGATAAGAGTTGAATTCACAACGCTTTTCATGTTTCGAATCTAAAAAAATTACTGGGTCAACATCAAACTACTCAGACGACACTTCCCACCTTGGACGAAGAAGGGAAGCTTGTTTTAGAGCCAGAGGTTGTCATTGATATTAGAGAAAGAAGACTACGTTCTCAAATAATCAAAGAATACCTTATTAAGTGGAAAAATTGCCCAATAGAAGATGCTTCATGGGAACCCAAGAAGTTCCATCAACAATATTCGTCATTACCTTGCTTTGAGCACAAAGCATCTTAAAAGAAGGGGGCAATGTTATACATGAATAATTATTTAAAATTACAATTGAAAGGTTAAAAAAACAATTATAGAATATAATTAGTAAGTATAATAATATTATAAGTCAAAAGCCGCGACTTTATGAAAAGTCACCATACATACCAGTAAAGGGGGTAACGCTATAGTCTTATAATCTTGATTGGCATAAGGTAAGGCACTCAATAACCGGTTGGTTAAAAGCAGTAGTAAAGTCTATAACCGGGTGGGTGGATGCTTATAAGTAAAAGGGGGTATGATTGGCTCTGACTGGTTGGTAATGGACCCTCTGGCACTGATCGACTATCGGTTAGCAATGATGGACTATGGGAGACACCTTGTAGTTCATATAAAGCATATGTTGACTGATTGATAAAACTTATATCTTCGGGATTTACCTTGTAACTTAATTCATTTTCTTTTCAGACAATTATTAAATATATTTTTATCAGAGTATTTTTTACTGCTTCATTTATGTTGCGTAATATGCTTTTCTACATTTTTTCACCCCTATATAGATGGTCAAACCAAGGTCGTTAATCTTACTTTTCGTGTCCTATAGATCTATAGTGAACAAAACAAGTAGTGAGATGGATAGCTCCATGTATTGCAGCACAAAGACAAGGCCACCTATAACTTGATTGAGCACTTCCCTTTTGAGATTTTCTTTGGTATTAAACCTCTTGCATTAAGATTCTTGTTTCTCGTCAAGATGTATCCATTTCACACTAGCAGAAGGAGCAACGTAAAGCTTCTTCTTTTTTACAAAATTTGGTGATGATTCACAATAGGGTTTAAGGCATCCTGCAACAGACATAGGCCATGTAAAAGGGACTTCATGACCAACATCGACTTGATTCACATTTTTAGGTTGGTGACAGATTTTGGTTGCATTTGGATAAGCAATGCATCTAAGATCAATGCCACAAGCTCAATCTCATTGGACCTCCCACCTTAACTTGGAATCCATGATGTGGTGAATGTCAATAGCTTGTATTAACTTCCTGACTTGGAAAAATTTGTTCTAATCACACATTTGGAGGCCCCAATTATAGATTTGTAGAAGGAGTGCCCAAGAAGGTACCACGTCAAATATTGTTGATTATAGTGTGTATTATACATTGAAGTATTATTAGCAACAACTCTAGAAAGGAGATGGAAGCCAGTTACTGATTTATACATAAGAGATCAAAGAGAAATACTTCTTGATAAAAACCTTCCAATGTGGTAAATAATACCTTTTCAATTGGCCCTAGAAAGACAAGTTCTATAAATTCCATACGATTAGCAACATCTAGGAATCAGAACAATAGGCCACAATTTGAATGGAGTAGAAACCCTGACACTGCAAGTTGCATCAAGAAAGATAGATCCAGGGGACCTATCAGACTTAGGAGTTTCACTTTAATTAAGTGAACTGTTAAATTCAAAGTACTTTTGTAATGACTCTCTGTAAAGTGAGGGCCCATGGTATTGGACCTAGGTATTTGCATACTGTAATGTTATAAAAGTTGGCCTAGGTGAGAGGAGACACATCAACCATACAAAATGAGTGAGTGATCATTGAGTGGGTGGAGAAGGAATTCCATTTGAGTGTGGATGGCAGGGGCTAAGGAAAGGAGCAAGGGGTAGCCGCGGGTTAGCAACTAGCAAGATCGAAGGACTGATCTTGAGGTGTGAAGGCCAGCATTCTGTCATTGTAAATCCTCAATGGGCCATTATCCCAAGACGTGAGCTTGTGGTTTTTATAGTTAATAAAAATTATATTGTGCTGGTTTTTCCCCAATTGGGGTTTCTAGGGTAAATCTGTGTCAAATGTGTGATTGATCTCCTGTTTATTATTTCGCTGCGTAGTTGTTAAGATCTAGCGTGTTTTCAGTTAATTATTGTTGTAAATGATTTGAGACTATTAATGGGCCTAAATTTGAAAGTCAACACCATTAAACTCCAAAGGAGGGGGATCTCCTAAGTTGCACGAAAAAACAGGAAAACAAGGACGAGTTTCCGAAACAGGGACGCGTAGGAAACAGTATCCCTCAAAATTTAGGAAATGGGGAAATATATATATATATATATATATATATATATATATATATATATGACATTAAAATTGAATGTGAAATCTAAAATGATTAGAGATTAAATCCAACAAAATTAGAAATCATAGTCATAATCATACAATGATAGATGTAACATCACATTTTAGTAGTAATATCCATAGATGATTTCATAATGTAAATGGAAATAGCAAAAAACAACCTTGATATATGAGGCTAGTACATATATATCCAAAATCAGCCTTTATATACGAGGCTACAGGTACAATGCTACATCAACATGAACAATGAACATATCAAGAAAGCATGAGCTCAAACCCAAAGACTAATAGTCCTCATCCTCGGGCTCATCTTCATACTCGTCCTGAAAAATAGAACCAGAAGCACGCCCAACAGTGGATTTGTGAGTGGAAGAAGAATGGCCAACTGCACTGCGGGCAGCTAGAGAGATGTCCAAGTCAGAGGATTTCGGATCCACATCCCATTCTTTAGAAGGCCCACTGCTATATTTTGGACCCCTACGAGATGCAAGGTGAAGATTGGAGTGCACATAAACAAGATCCTCAGCCTTTCGTGAACCCAACCTGTTGCGCTTTACATAATAAATAAAACCATAGGCGCTCCAATTCCTTTTTGCCGATGAAGAGCTTTCCACTTGTGAAAGAATACGAATGGCAAATGTTTGCAAATGCACACCATTTGCTCCATGACAAATCAACCACCTAACTGGACTCATAGTGCTTCTCTCATCCAAAGATGATATATTTGAATAATCATCAAATCCTGTTGCAAAACTAGCAAATTCTTCCTTCACCTCCCTATGTAGATGAGCTGGAAACATTCTCATAAGGGTTTTTTTCACTCCATTAGCCACCTCTCTATCTTGATGGGGTGCCTTCCTCTTTCCATTGCTTTGAGCAATGAGCTGTTCATCATAAAATCTTGGGTTCAAGGCATGTGCTAAAGTGTGCAATGGAGTGTTGAAACTGTTCCACCTGTCAACCATGAATTTCTGTATCAAATCAGCAAAACCAACATCAACAATTAAAAACTTAGGAGACTCCCGCGAAATGATTTCCATAATCCTCTCCACCATGGTATCCATGCCATCATATACCTCTCCCAAGAAAGGTTGGTCCGTGTCATCGCTTCGAAGAAGCTCAAATGCAGGGGTTGTGAACTTGAGTAAGAAATCTATCTTGCTCCACCACTCATCATCAAGGCACAATCTACGCACCATAGTTCCCTGCTTTAAATCTTCCTGTCTCCACTTAGCCCAAATTTGGCTGACCACCATAGAAACTAAGGGTTGCTTAACCTCAACAAGGCGACGCAACATGATGAAGTTGGAGGCATATCTTGTCTTAGCAACTTTCAACAACTCCAATCTAGAGTACTCTCGAAATGTGGCCTGAGATTGGTGGTGGTTGGTGATGAATTTAACTATCTCCCTTGCTTGCCCTGTTAGTTCCTTGATCCATGGAACTTTATTGTCAATCTCGTCTAAGATCAGATTTAGATTATGGACAATGCAAGGTGTGCAAATTTTTATTATCAAACCTGCTCCCAACAATTAAACCTGCAACTTTGCAAATTGGTGCATTATCCGTGATAACTTGCACCACCTTTTTAGGCCCTATTTGCTCAATTTCTTTGATTAAAACATTAGCAATGAACTGAGCATCTTTTACCTCCCTTGAACAGTCTTCAGCCTTTAGAAACATTGCTCCTTTCGGTGAAGTGGCAATGATGTTTATCAATGGCATATGCCTAGTATTTTCCCATCCATCTGAGACTATGGTAACCCCAAAGCTACCCCATGAAGCACGAATTGATGCCAAGATATCCTCCCAAGCTCCTTATCCTTTTTTAGGAGATAAGTTCAGATTTTCGTATAGTTTGTTCCCTTTTACCCTGCAGGAACCGTGTTAATTGCTTGCCCAAGATCATGCCAGTAAGGAGACCGAACCACATTGAAAAGGTATCCTACAAGCAAAGATGGCCCTAGCCACCCTTGTGTCGGCTATTCTGCTCTCTTGAGTTGAGGGAGTCCCTTTGGTATTTTTTGATGGTTATACTGCATGTTGAGCTGCTTTCCTCTTCCTTGCCTTAAGCACAATCCTTGGCTTGGTGCTTGGAGGTTGAATGGAAGCATTAGCAAGCTGGTCATGTCTTCTTTTAAGCCTGTTAGCCTCTTCTTGCTCAGCTTCATGCTTCCTCCTCTCACTTGGGTCACTTGTTTTTGGGCAACCTTTAACACCCTATCCTGTGTCATGCAAGAAATGTGCCCTCACTCTTGGGTAGGAACCCTTATACTGAGATTTGTAGAGGGTACATCGCCATTCCCATGAGCCACCACCTCCACATCTTGAAATCTTTTGAACATGAGCCCAAAGAGGATAGTATTTAGCTCTCTTGTTGGACTTAGGGGTTGAAGCAGGAGCTTGGTTGGTGACAATTGTTGCTGCAATTTAAAAAAAAAATAATTAGCCATAAAAAGGTATATGCGAAGGCATAATCCATAAGAAAAAGGAAAAGATCATTAGCAAATCACTTCAATAGAGTATGCTTCTCATCACAAAGTGTTCCTGTTGGTGATGCTGCTCCAAAACACTGAAATCGCTGCTCCAAAACACTGAAATGCTGCTCCAAAACACTGAAATCGCTGCTCCAAACACTGAAGTCTGAAATCGCTGCTCCAAAGGACCAAAACACTGAAGTTTGTAATGCCACTTGCTCGATGTTTGCCAATCGATGAGGTAATCGCCGAGGGAAGGCTAAGCCACTATCTCCAAGTGAAATCTCTGCTCTATACGTTGTACGACTATCTCCAATTGCTCTCACACTCCAATAGCTCTCTTACTCCAGTCTTTGATTTGAATTCGGTATGAGGAAGAATGACGGTGATGTGTGTTTTATGATGCTAGAATAGACTCTAGAAGCTTCCAGAAATTTTCATAAACCTCATATACCCCTAGGTGATTAATCCAAAGTTCATAAAAATTTAAAAAAATTAAGTTTGGCCAAGTGTTGTCAAGCTCGCAAGAAGGAAGTGCGGGCGTTGGGAGAGAATTGTTTTGGGAACGAGTTTCAGTCTTGAGGAAACAAGTTTCCTAAACGTAAAACGCGTTTCTTTGGCGTTCCGTACACGTTTCAGAGTTTTCGTACAGAAACGTGTAGGGGATGTAGGGGGGGCATGTTTCTTGCAACTTAGGGGATCTCAAAAAATTCGATCATGACAACTGAAGGAGAGAGAAAAGCTTTATATAGCTTTAAGCTTCTTGTCCTTTTACAATAAAATAATGATAAATTCCTAGATCTAGTCCGGGATGGAGTAAACAAACCAAAATACTCCAACCACTTTAACAATATGCATGAAACAAGGTGTAAAAGGTCATGTGTACAATCTCCAAACATGAAAAGGATGAAGGAGGGTGCCTCCATCAAATGAGGATGAATGACAAGAATTCCAATGACCTAGCCTCCAAAGGCTCTCCAAAAGGTAGTGCTCCAAGGAAATAGTCGAATAAGCAAGCAATTAACCCTAAATCTGGTCTATGCTGAAGCCAAATGACCTCCTCAAAATGTGTGTAGAACACCTCCAAAGGTGGATGGTAGCTCCAAAAACATCATCTAGGAACGACCAAGTGGACATCCCAATCACTAAGCTATACAAATGGCACAAAATGATGAGTGGGAGATTTGCAAGGTGAAATTCCTCCATAAAAGGGCTCCAAAAGGGTCAATGCTCCCTTCACAAGGCATAAGAAATCTCATATAGAGAAATCCCCCTTGTGTCAAAGGAGAGTTGGCCTAAAGTGAAAGGAGATCCTATAGTGGTGACATTTGGTTGGGTTTCTAAGAAGTGGTATAATGGATAATTTAGTAATCTCACATAGGGAAACTCCCCTTGTGCCAAAGAAGAGTTGACCCAAGGTGAAGGGGAAATCCTATTGAGGTGACATTGGGTAGGTTTTCTAATAAATGTTTGTTGGTTTGCATATTTGCTTGGACTTGAATATTTTACAGGTGCAGATTTATAAGGTAACAAATTGGCATCGTTATTAGGGAATCCAAGTCCCTTGCTCAGAAATTGATGGCTGTATTTTTAGGACAGTTGGTGAGACATCTCATTTAGTGATTCCATTGGAAGAAAATTCGAAGAAGAAACATCATACAAGGAGTTCCTCAATCAAGTAAACTCCACCAATAGCTGAACTAGAGAGTGTTTACATGACAAGACTAAGGAACTCATTGAGTACCTCAAAAACGAATATATATTGTAACAACAAACAATTCGAGTACCTCAAAAACTACAACACTCAGGGACCAATTTACAACCTAACTGATATAGCCATGGATTTGGATTTCTTGTTCTACACATCCTTGATTAAAAACATGTTATGAAGGATGGAATCTCTCAAAACTGAATGACCTCATTCCTTCATGACACAATGGATTTGAATGACCTAAGCATTGAGCATTCTTGGATGGGTGCCAACTCCAAACTCTTTCTTCACTTCTAGACGCCAAGGGAGCGTCTGAGAGTCCTTCGGGCTAAGAGATGATTTACATCCTTCCCACATAGAATCTTCCTTGACGTTGACCTCACAAGAGAACAAGTTGAGCTCAAGAAGTTTAGAGATTTGAACACACCATCGAGGAAAGAAGGGTAGCGTGCAGTTATTTGAAATCTCAGAGCTGTCATCTGAGACTCTCGCCCTTCAGGATACTACCTCCCTTGGTTTAAATGACGAGCTCATCTAGGAGTTGGACAAGAAAAGGGAGCATTGTCTGCCATCTCTATCTCCTTTGGTTGTTGGAATTGCAATGGAGCGTTTTGGTCTTCCTCGAGCACACTTCGAGATGTAGTTGGGTCCCACGACCTCCTCTTTCTCATAGAGACATGCAAGGTTGATGCAAACACCACCTTAGAGACATCGATACCATTGGGCATAGTCCTGTTGATAGGAGACACAATCCGATAGTGTTAGAGGCTATGGGGGGTTTGCATGTCTCACATGTGAATCCCTTTAGAGTTGGGTTACTACAGTGGTATTCGATGAGCATGCCAAGTTCATTTGGGTTCTAATTCATTAGAGTGATCCCCTTCTTTCAGACAATTATATTGCAGTATGCTACTTCCCCCCAGCCTCATCACACTTTGCACCTCATCACACTTTGCACTTCATAGGGAGTTGAATGGGAACCCTTTCCTCGATATGATGTTGACATCTCCCACTATGCCACTATTGGGGAGGTCATTTTGTTGGGGGACTTCAATGCTTGTACCGGGAACCTACAGGTGTCTTTACATGATAGAGCTGATGATGCACTTTACCTCCAAGAGCTAGAACCAAAGTTAGTTGGCCTAGATAGGAGTTCCAATGACAGGATTGAGCCCTCAAAGCTTATAGGAGATACCTTTTATAGCTTGGCTAATCCCATGGCTTCTCGACGTTGAATGGTCTCCCTTATTATCCAAGATTAGGGGGGTTCACTTGCTTCCCACATAACGACGGAGCCAGTGTGGTGGTCTATGTTTTAGCCAACAAGGACCTCCTCCCTCTTATCCGACACTTCTTGGACTCTCCCCTCCTAGAATCCCACAACTTCTTGACGTTGAATGGTCTCCCCTATTATCCAGGACCAGGCGGTTCACTTGCTTCCCATAGGGGGGTTCACTTGCTTCCCACATAACGACGGAGCCAGTGTGGTGGTCTACGTTTTAGCCAACAAGGACCTCCTCCCTCTTATCCGACACTTCTTGGACTCTCCCCTCCTAGAATCCCACAACTTCTTGACGTTGAATGGTCTCCCCTATTATCCAGGACCAGGCGGTTCACTTGCTTCCCATACAATGGAGGAGCCGGTGTGGTGGACTACATTTTCACTAACCAGGACTCCTTCCTCTTATCCGACATTTCTCGGTCTCTCCCCTACTGATTGTAGGCCACGCCCTCCTCACCTTCTACCTCTTTTTATCACCCCCCCTCCCCCCATTGCACCGCCCTCCCCGCCACTCCCGTACTCCTCCTTCCTTTTTGATAGAAAATATGTAGACGACTACACCACTCCCTTTAAAAGGTTGCTCATCCCCATCTCTCACTTCATGGCACTAGACATAGCCACATCCAAGTATGAGACTCTCTAAAGCCTTAGAGGAAGCAACCCTTGATTCCTACCCCAACTTCACTTGACAACACATTCATATACCCAACATTGGCTCCTTCCCCATATTTTATTGGTTTGGTGATGAATGCTGAATACTCCACAAACATCTTTGCTTCACCCTCACACATGAGCCCTCATCTTCTTGGACCTTCACGAAACTTGAGGAAGTGAACATTCCTCTCCTTGAGGAGTCGTGAACTTTGCGTGGCCCTTTGCCACTACCCAAAATCCTTATGGCACACCCTTTTTCCTAAACACCACGCCATCTACCCCAGCCCATATTCTTCGACACGGAATCCCTTTACGAAATTCTTGGACAACCCCTCACCTGTATTCCCCCCCCCCCTCATGCCATCTCTTCTCTAAGAGAGACATCACGGGAGTAGATAGAGTTATGAGCACCAACATAGCAACAAATGAGGAAGGCCTCTACGTTGAATTCATCAAGCATGGCATTCGATCCCTCGACTTGTGCATTGTTGATTTATTTAACTATGTGGTATGCTTCAATTTACCCGACTCTTGGGATAGACACATCATTCACTTTATCCACAAATCTTGGTGTAGTTTTGAGCCGAACAACTACGGGACTATCATGGTTGGACACACATTCTCCAAGCTTTATGCCACATTCTTGTATTTGTGACTTTTTGACGAGCTCGAGAGTCTAGACCTCCGAGCCAGACAATAGGATGGTTTTCGTTTGGAGTATCAAGCGTTTGTTACATTTTCCCACTCAGAGCCATTATTCAGAAGGCTTTCCATTTCTATTCGAAAGTCTACTGCTGCTTTGTAGACTTTTGGAAAACACTTGACACAATCCTAAGTCAGGCATTATTCCATAGGCTTTGTGACATCGACATATCCGAGACCCTCTTGGCAACCATTATGAGATTGTATGAATTGGTTTTGAGTCGCCTTTAGTTGACACATTCCCTTTCTGACTTCATCTAGAGTACCATTGGGGTTTAAAGGGGTGCCCCTTTTCGCTAACTCTCTTTGAGATCTATATTAACGAGTTGGAGTCCTTCCTCCATGAGCACATCCAGGGGGGAGATTGTAAATTTTCGTTTATAACACAACTAGGGCTAAAACACTATATTTAAATTTAACTGAAATAACCACACATGAACTTCTTTATAGTATGCATCGGAATATAAAACTAAGAACCATTTACAACATCAATCACATCAATAGAAACAACACAATCCTTTTGGGTAGAAATCCTCGTACAAAACCGAAGATAGGAAAACTGGTGCAGCAGTATGAGACGATATTTTTATTAAGAAAGTACAAAGCTTTTACAATATCAGAAAATCGATTTATGCCCTGGTTGGAAAAATCGAAACACCCAAAAATCACTGAGAAAAACCTGTGAGATGGCACGGTTCCCAAGGCAACTTGCTATTGTATGGTGTTGCCGCTGTATGGTGTACCTCTGCCAAAGTCTCATGTTTCTCTCCTCTGCAATTTAGGGCTGCCTTCCTGAGTTAGTGCTCCTCCGTCTTCTTCGCCAAAACTCTCTCTCTCACACTTCTTCCTTCGTCTCTGTCGGAATGCAACTGTCCTCTCCACCAATTGACCTTTCTTTTATAACTTTAGGTAAAGCGAAAACCCTAATTTCACTTTCACTTTAACTAGTGTTTCACTAAAGTTAATTTAGATCACTTTAATTTATTTTCCAAAGTAAACTTAGGAAAAGTAAATTAAATACAATTGGTTTCCTAATTTAAGTCTTCTGCATGCAAGGACACATGCATGCAGGAAGACCTTCCTTGTTGCTGCTATTTTAACAGAGACTACTGCCTTCTATACAAGGTGTTGATTTCACTGCTTCTTTTTGCTAATGACTTGATCTTGCAGGCATTCACTCTTGAGGGCCTTCAAAGGCAAATTGATGCTTTGGCCAACTGTTGTGATCTTAGATAGTTAACGATCAACTTGGGTAAAACCAAGGGTATGATCTTCAACTCAACGAAGAGCCTCCTTTCTATCTTACATTTCTATTTTTGAGTGGAAGTGTTTGAGATCACGATAGTGTACACCTACTTGGGTGTCCAGTTCATAGGGTCTCATTTCAATATGTGTCAAGCCCTCTAGTCCAGGCTCAATAAAGGCAATGGCTCCCTAGCCCTCATCAAGAGATAATTCTTCCAAGGCTAGTTTCAAGACATCTTGTCTAGACTTTACGTCATGGAGACGATTATCAAACCTACATTCCTCTATGGCATAATGATCTAGGGACTGAGCTTGCTACAAACAAATTGGGCCTAGATAGAGAGAGGTCAAATTTTGCTTCTTAGGTGCATCATTCGATGCAAACGTACATACCCCCAACACTTCATTTAGGCAAAGTTAGGTGTCCAACCCTTTCACGTCGAGGTCATTTTTCGTTTGATGTCATTCCTACATAGATTAATGACCTTTGTTGACACGACCTTTGGTGACTCGACCTTTAGGAGAGAGCGGTACCCCTACCTTGCACTCTGCTCCTTAGAGGCCCTTGCCTTAGACTGCCACTCTTGCCGTGCACGTGGTTGGTTTTCATATGCCTCCCGACTTTTCCAGTCGATAACCATCTCCCCAGAGCGTCTTCCCCCCTTGTGGTACTCTCTAAATGCATTGGGCCATCTGTAGCCATCTAAAGGCAACTAGACAGGATCTGACTTAGGCTATTCGAGAGGACATCTATAGACTGTACATCTAGGTTACTTAGGCCTCACCTCTAGTGTCCCTAGGATTGACGATGTGTTTCCACCTAAAGCACCTTCTGGGAGTCGCAGAATGGAATCATAATCCACACCCCATACACATGTTGACACTGGATGCACTCACTCATGATCCTCTAGGCTAACTTTGGGTTGGTTCTCACAAACTTTGGGTGGAGATCGATCACCACATTCCCCAACTGGATAGGATATGTTAGATGTGCCACTTATAGAAGTTAGAGATAAAGGGACACCCCTTTTTCAGGTGCCCTTTCTACTACAAGATAAGAGGACACTATCATTGCTAGTATAGGGACTCGGGGAGCTCCCTCTCCACTTCCTTTCGATATCGAGATTGGGGATGCCTATCCCTGACCCCTTTTCATTAGGGAGATATTCAGACATAGATTCCAGTTCTTATATGCCTCGCCCCACTATGGGATTGCCAGGAGGATCACATCATACTTTCATGTTGTTCTGTTAAATCAAGGTAGCAAGAGATAGGCAAAGCTCTAGAGTACTTCAAATCATAGAGTGGTAAGGTCTCATGTCTCCACTCAGCCTCTCCTGCCGGTCGTTTGACTCATGCCTTTCGAGACCAATTCGGAGGTGCTGGACTAGAGATTTGACCACACATCGTCATAGTAACAGACAGATCAACTTCAGGCGAAAGCAAACCAAGGAATCTTCGGCTTGTCGGATTATTTCCTAGCCCTGGTTGAGCAGCGAAAGATCTATTTGGAGTTTCTTTCCTTCTACTTTGGATGGTAGGAGAGCAAGGCTCTCTCTCTCCTACATCCCCCTATGATCATACAACCAAATTCTACTATGGTGCCCGAGGACTCCAATACCGAGCAGGTGCCTCGGTCACCCCTCTCTCCTTCGATCATCAAGCCTAGGAGACCTTGACATCATTGTTTTCATCTTCATATTTCTGTAGTTTTCTCTTTACTAGCACCGAAATCGCTAGTTCTAGTCTCAAACCTTCTTACTTTGTATCATTGCATCTATGACACAATTATATACATATTTTAGTGTTGGCTAGACATAGTGATTAGCTTAGTCAAACACTTGTTTAAGCTGTACTTTTTGTTTTTCCTCTAGTTTTTTAATCTTGCTTTCAGCATTATCTAGGTGCAGCTCTTGCACTCCCACATTTTATTCACATTGGATGTATCTTTTAGTCCCATTGACCTACTTTTGTGGTCATTCATTGGACATTAACCAGCATAGATCCATCTAAAAGGGGATCTACCAAGCACCGAGAGGGATCAAATATCTCGAAGTGTAAACCTTTTTTAGAGTAAAAGTGTTGAGGAAATGTGTAATCCAATGTTTATGGTTTTAGTTTATCTAATTTATATTCTTTTATATATATGCAATTCTAAATAATTTAAATTTATTTTAAGCCGACATGTTATTTTTAATAATATTTTATTAGTTTTTATAAAGTACACTTGTCAACTCTAGGATGAGCATGGAAGGAGTTACACATCTCTCCCATACTGGGCTGTAGAATGCACCTCTTCGGTGCAATAAAATTATCTTATCTTATGCTTCTTTATTATGTGAGTGAATTTAAAGGAAATTTGGTTTTTTGCTAAAGAATAAAGCTCCAAAAGACTTAAAGGTTTCTCAAGAAATGGCATGAAAAGTTGAAGATAACGTGGCTTCTGGCAAAGTAGATTTATTTGGTTCTTCTACGGTATCTACTTCAAAAACTGAAGCTAAGCCAAGAGATACAAATTCAAATGATACAGCACCAAATATGATGGTAAATCTTATTGAAGGGATGGAGAATATGACTTTAACTATGCAATCCATGAGAAACCAGATCATCAGACTGGAAAGGGCATAACAAAACCACATGTACTCGAGGCCAAATTTTCAGCCATGAAGGAATTTTGGTGTTAATAGGAACAAAATAACTTAACATACAAGATTGCTTGTACCTTTAATGCCTACAAATGTGGTAGAAGATGAAGAACCTTGCTGCAGAACATGCAATGGTCCTCATTCAGAGAGCACATGCATAATCTACTGGTCCTTGGTTTTGCCAATTGAGAATACTCCAAATGATGGGTAGCCCTAATCACATTGATGATGTTAATTATATGGGTGATGATTTTATTTATGCGTTGGACGGTAAGGTTTACTCTATACTTGGAGAATATATGGCTGAAATAAAAAATTGAAGCCTATTGATTGACAAACAAATGGTGAAGACCCCTCCTAAAGAGATTATGGTCAGTACAGAAAAATTAAAGACATGATTGAAGAAAAATGTAAATGGGACACGGAGGAAACAAGCCTGCATTGCAGAGGTTTGAAGAAAGGGCTACATCCATTTCTGCTCCGAGGCAAACAAATCTACAAGAAGAATAATCCCCATCATCGCAAGAAAGTATGAAAATTGACTTGTTCATTCATACTAGGATTGTAAATGAATTGGCTAAAATGAAAGTGCAAGTCCCTCCTATGGATCTCATCAAAATTTGCGCATGTAAAGAGAAGGTTGAAAGGATATTGGGTTTAGATGAGAACGTATATAAATGAGTAATTTGTCAAGGTATGGACCAATATTGAAGAAATGAGGCTCATTCTCCGTTTTTTTGTTTCATTGATTGTTAATGATTTATTGCTCCAGAAATTCTTGTGACTCCAGTGCTTCTTTAATTGTGATGTTTCTTAAAGTTATGAATCAACGAGGGCTACACATTTCGTGGCCTTACAAGAAAGTATGCACCATGGATTATGAAGAGATTAAACTTTAAAGTTCATTTGTAATTAAAGATCTTTTTAGAAAATGGGTAGATAGCTTGGGCAGCAGTATACAACTTGATTGATCATATGCTTCTATCCCTTTAGTAGATAATACCTATGTTAGACCTTATAGAAATGCCATGATAAATTTCATGTTAAAGACCCCAAGGAACCCATGAATGGACATGTGTTATGAGGATGATATTGTAAACTATGTTGTATTAACACCAGTGTTCCACGGGGATGCGCCTCCCAGGGTCGGGGGCTTGCCCCCTACGCTTCCCACACCCCGGGGGCTGGGGGGCTCCATGGGAAACGTTTCCCAACGCCCCCCTTTCTGCGAAACTTGGGGAAACGCGGGTCTAGGAGTTTCCCGGATTGGGGGGCTCCCACACGCCCCCACTGCTCTCGATTTTTAAAATTTTTTTACTTAAAAAAGAAATGGTTCATCTTAAATTTTAGGCTTTTACACTAAATGGTCATTTTAAAACGAAATAGAAACAAATA
>LPNX010559488.1:893047-928686 GCA_001517045.1 Pseudotsuga menziesii
TTGAGTCTCAGGACACTCAGATTCGAGGACTGATGTAGCCATTTAGTCATTTATAGAGTAGTTGATGATGCCCAGATTGGTTTTAGTGTTTTCTCATTGGACAGATGATGGGTCAGATGGATTATTTGCATGGTTATGGCTCAACATTTATTATATTGTGTTATGGTTATCATTGCTCTTATACTCATTTTTGTGACATATACTAGCATTTAGTGTCATGATCTGGCGGTCATAAATATATGGACTTGGATGTATTTGTATTATGTATTGATGTCCCACTTAGACTTGGAAGTTCCTGATCTATACTCATTGGTTTACCTTCCTTAGGGAGAATAGAGGTAGTCATTCCCACCATTGCATTGGCTTGCTAGTGTTGGCTTCATCTTTCACTGTCTCCACCCATCCATTACCTTCCAGTTTTGTTTTAACCCGACTTACTACTTGACTTTTGGCATGGAGGACCTTTCCCCGCTAAAATCTTTGTTGGACAAACCTCTTTGTTTATACTGTGTCTCGGCTCTGAGTTGGTGACAGAACTTGCCTTTGGTGAGTTGGATTGTATGCCTAAATCATTCTGGTTGGTTGTCCCGATGTTTGGCACTGTACAGAACTCTCCCTGGTCAATTGAGATGTTGTTGGCTAAAACTGAAAGTTCATGTACTACTTGTATTGGAAATATTTATATATGCGCCCATGGAAAGTGTAAATTCTAAAATATGTTTCTTAACATATGTGAGCAAAGGGCAAGAACAATGAAATGCTAAAATACCCCTTGAAGGGTATAAAAAAGGTCCCAAAAGCAATGGTTAAATATATGCTATATCCAAATATTGCTGACCTTATAAATTTAAAGATGTCCCGGATGAAAGTTGCGATTAGTTGTGCTTTTAAGCAATGGTGAAGTCCCAAAGGGTCATATAGGCCAAAAAGGCCATGGAAATAAAATTGATGGTCCTAATGAACTTGGTTCAAACTTGATGTAGACATGATGCCTAAGTTGAATAAGCACTCTCTGAACAACTCAACCATTTGTGAGGCATTGCCATTCCTTGTGTAGTTGTTTGTCCGCCATGTGGTTATAGTGATTTTTCCTTCTCATATCGAAAGTGTCATGATGTTAAGTTGATAGTCATCCTTTTCCTTAGCCTTGTAAATTTCAGCGTTCAATCTTCACTAGGAAATTGACTACAACGATGAAGTGAGTATAGTCCTGAAAGTCTGGTCTGAGTAATAATAAATAAAACCCTATATATGTATTTGGTTGATGTACCGCCAGTGAGATGACTGCTACTTGTTGTGATTGTTGCTTAAATGATTTGTAGAGCATGTCTTAGCCTTCTAACACTTGCAGCAGATGGATGATAGTCTGAGTTATATTATTGGTATCTGGTCATTTACAAATGATTATATTGTCTATTGGATATGGTTGATGATCAGGTAGATACCTGGAAAGGGTATGAGTATACACCCTAGATGGTTTTGGACTCTCTGAGTCTAATGAGATAGTTTGTTTTCAGTTCCGGGCACTTGCAGAAATGGTCAGGCTCATTTTACTCTTTTTATGCAGTTTTGCTTCACAAGATGATGTGTCTGAGCAGGGAGATGTTTTTATTGGATCTCCTAGGGCATTGTATGGGGCATAGGGAGTGCAGCCACTTGATTGTACCATAGTACCTCCATCCCAGAGAGCCTGATGGGCTTAGTTGGACAACGCAAGCACCCTAGGAGGTTGTTTTGGCAGGTTCACATTTATCGAGGCAGATTAAAAAATGATTAAATGGCTATTGAAGAAATCGATTTGGGCTACCGAGGCAAGGAAATGACATGGGATGAGTTATGATGATGAGAGTGATGTCCTCCGCACCTTCTCCAGCAGTTGCAGCACCTGATTGGGCCCACACCTATTTTTTGGGCATTTTTATATTATTTTTTGGAGCTTTTGGGAGGCTCACGATTTCCTCAAGGAAGCACAAAATTAAAAAATTAAAATATTATATTATTTTATTGTGCCATAGGGCACTTAGAGGGAGTTAATTAACACTCCATGGACCCACCATGTGCTTCATTTATTTATTGTTGAGTGGGGTACCCTCTTTATGGGTGATTTATTCCACTTTGGTACTTTATGGTTATATTGATCCATGTATTGTATGTTGAGCTCATCTCAACCATTGACTAGAACATTTTTATCTTTTAATCTTGGCCACTCGTTTTGAAAGTGGTTAGGATTTTGGTTCTCTCATTTCTATTTAAATGAGAGAGCTTCTCATTTGGAAGGGGTCTTTGGCTCATGGATCTGGATAATAGAAAAACTTTTCTTGTGGATATTTTTTGGATTTCCTTTGCATTTGGTGTTCTTCGATGGTGATTGGAAAATCTTTTGCTTCCTAGCATTCGGGAAATTGTTGCAAGATCTATATATTTTTGGGAATTTTTGTCTTGTCTACAGGAGGGCGACTTCAGCTTGGGCGTTTTTGCAGGGGGACCTTGACTTGTTTGGACTGTCTTCGCTTTTATCAGGTGGTTTTCATTAGTGTCATTGCGATCTATGATTTCCTCTTGCTATTTTTTTGTAGCATTTAGCTTTTTTCTTATGTGGCAACAAATCTGATATGGTTGACGTTCGTTGTGCCGGAGAGAGGGCGCATTGACTCCTTGGGGCAAAACGTTGGACATAGAATTTGCTCAAAGCTTCTCAAATTGATCGGGATAGCAGGGATTATTATCATTAAGGCATCTACAATGTTTTCTAGGTAAGATCTACAGGTTGGTTCTTTTCTTCCATGATCTCAACCCATTGTACTTGCTTTTCTTCAATTTACTGAAAGCTCCAAAATATTAAAAAATCCAAAAATACTTAATCGGGAACCGTTCAATCTTTGGACAAACCACTACTGGGTTTTGTAGATCGGGCATCCCTGCCACCATTTCATCTTCAACGCTGTCCAAAAGGTTGCTGGTTTGCCCTATATCTGATAAATTCACTGTTGAAACCCCAGCGCTCCCATTGAAAATTTGACCTTTTTCAAATCTGACTTTTTTCGGAAAATAATCACTTGGGTTCATAGATCGGGTCTCCCTCATTCCAGAACACCCCCAACGCTGAGCTAGTTGCTGCCATAAGACCCTAGATCTGAAAAACAGACTTTCACCACCCTAGCACTCATCAGATTTTGACTTTTTCCAGATCTGATTTTTCCGGAAATTTTCAAACTTGGGTTTGTAGATCAGGTCATCCACATCCCATTTCTCTTCCAACGCTGAGCTGATGCCTCCCAGGTTGTAATGTTCCCCCTCTAATTAAACATACCAAACACTTGCTAACCTACTTAATTCCCATGGGTTCGAGTGGGTATTGCATAAGAGGGACTTGACTAAGTAGATTTGATACTTAGAGCACTGCAGGACATTCCTTCATCATCAAGTCATTAGTCGGATGGAAGAAGCCTTTTTTCTTTAGGCTTAAAAGTCAACATTAAAATAGAATTGCATGCATATAAAAGTAAAGCGAAAACCCTAAAAGTGACATGCAAACCCTAAAATTTCATGAGATTCTATTTAAGAGGGTAATGAGACCAAAGAAGGTTACTTTATGATTATTATTGATTTGGAGCTCTTGAGTAGCAGCACAGCGTGCAACCACGATAGTTGGGGTTGAAGACGCTGCTTTCATCTAACGAGGTTTCGCCAGTGCAATATCTGCCCTAGTCTCCTTCAGGATAAACCATTTAGGTTTGTCACCGCATTTATCGTATTCATCCTTATTCAGTGCTTCAGTGTATGCCATAAGATTATTTGCAGGTTCATCCGTACAGCTGGGGGGGATTTAGCTGGGAAACCCCAGGGTATTCACCGGGAGTCGGAATCACCATACTTCTTCCGCATGTGGCCTGCATCCTCACCGACAAGATCACTCTACTACTTTGAGTGATTATCAGCCACCAGATTGCTCACCTAGAGCAGCTAGTAGCAGAATAGAGAAGAGTGGGGGTGTGAGCATCAGTCAGGTGAATCGATTCGCACACCTACACTTCGACCAACTTTCAGCCGAAACAGACCATCCCTCCACCGAAAACGTCAACCTTAGCTGATTGAGACTGCTAGGGGTACTACGAAGGAAAAATAGCTTATTTCTTCATCAGCTCAGCTTATCTCGCATGCGTATTCTCTCAGGACCATTTTTTGTAGAAATATTGTCAAAAAAATCAGACTTTTGCCAAACACTTAGTTAAACCCAGATTTCAGACTTTACTGTCATTAAGTAAAAATTACTTCACATGCATAAAACCCAACAACCTTGAACCTGAAACACTGAAAAATCTAAGTCTATAACAGCGGAAATACACATAAAAAACAACAGACTGATAAACCCATAAACAGTAGATTTTTGGTCAATGTGACCCTGGAAAAACCCCACCTCGGGGAAAACTTGTCCAAGAGAATTTTATTGCAGCATTTATCAGGCAGAGAAATAATTTACAACGACGTTTATTTTAGCATTAATGACTGTACCAGATTTCTTGATTTTCATGCCCACCTCGATTTCTGTGCCACCAACAAAATGTATGAAATGGTACGGAATAGTACAGACTGTACAGATTTCTGTGCTTGAAGTTTTTTTTTTTCGCTTCTTGAAAATCGTGCCCAAAATTTTTTCCTCGAAAAATGTGCCACTGCTGTACCATATGGACTGTACGGAACAGTACAACTCAGCAGAAATTAAATGCCTTGAGAACTGCCCAGCTCCTTGGGATTCGTGCCCTCTTGAGAAAAACGTTTCTCCTTGGGATTTGTGCCCACTTGAGAAAAATTGCAGCTTCCTCTCTCTCTGCAAATGACTCAGCCAAATGCTCACTCTTGGAAATGCTTTCCTTCAACTTGTTTTGCACACTACCCTAGGCTCTTTCTTATAATTTGAGAGTGACTTTTCACCTTCCCAATACCTAAATCCAAAGGCCAAGAATAAATCTTGCCTTTTCAAGATCAAGGGTTGAGAAACTTTCCCCCCAAAAGTGGTTACATTTAATTTTAATAAAGTCACATTTACTTTATGAACTAAGTGCACTTTATCATAAAGTCACTTTATAAAATTAAAACAAGGGAATACTTTATAAAAAGTCCCATTTACATAAGAGTCACTTTATATTTTATAAAACAACATTACAAAGTAAAGTAGCCTAGCTAGTGCATGGACACTTCCGCATACAAGACAAAAACATGTGGAGTGCCGCTAGAGCTAAATCTCTAACACTCCCTCTTAGCGAGTGAGGTACCCACTACCATCATCAACAGGTCCCGTTCTCAAATCCATCACAGTGTTCGCTGTAGGAGCTCCTTCTGAATCTGGAACCAATGCTACAACCTGCTCTGAACTCGAATCTGAAGACAACCTTCTGGCAGCCACCCTGAACCCTGAGCTCCTAGGAGAATCAAATCCCCACTCTTGAGCATTGGTTCGCTCATGCTGGCTGAGCTTCCTGCCAGTACTCAGAAGAGACTCCCTCTCTTCCATCGGAAATTGAGACTGTACCCTTGGCGCCACTGTAGCCTCATGAGCCTCCTGCTCCTCGTTCGAATCATCAACCGTGGACTGTGCACTGAACTTGTACAGCTCACCGAACCGATCACCAATGAACTGTGGATCAATCAGTCCTGCTCTCTCAGAGTATATATAAACATGTCCTAGATCATCTCTATTTGGAAAAATGTACACGTCCCCTCCGGAACAATGTCGAATACCCTGCATCTTCCAGGGCTAAGACTGAGAGCAAGTTTACCCTCATCCCTGGAACAAAGAGGACCCCATCCTGATCAATGTATCCTCCATGACTAAGTTGGAATCTGACTTTTCCAACTCCTCGCACAGCACGTGCATGTACCCCTTCTGACTGAACGAACCGATCAGGACCAGTCTCAGCAATGATACGAAATATATGCCATATTCCAGTCTTATGACGTGAGGCTCCATTGTCAATATACCAAGTACCATTCTGAACTACTCCATTACTGCCCGCACTAGAAATAAGGGAGAACAACGAGAATTCCTTCTCGAATCTTCTCGCAAAGTCCGCTTCCTTTGCTGTAGTTGCAACAACTGTATCTTCTTCCTTCTTCTTCTTCTTCTTCTCAAGACACTGAGAAGCATAGTGTCCAGACTGGCTGCAAGCAAAACATCGAACTTTGCTCAAGTCCTTCTTGGACTTCTTCTTGCTCTTAGCAGAAAGAGCAAGTTTCTCTTCACTAGCACCCTCCTTCTGTCCACTGCCTTGAGATCCTTCCCGAATCTCTTGTTGAGTGAAATCATCCCATAATCTGCTCGAATCTGGAAGGTTTTCTTGAGCAACCACACACTTCTCAAAGACTTCCCATTTCTTAGTGAAGCCTTTCAAGGCTATCCGCACTAACTCAGAATTAGAGATGACTTCTCAAACTGCAGCAAGCTCATCTTTCACTTGGGCCACCCGGGTAAGAAAAGATGCTACACCCTCACCCTTGGCCATCTTAGTTCCCTGCAATTTTTCCTTGAGAGCCATTATCCGGTTCTCGTTTTTACCTTCATACAAGCCTTTCAATGCATTCCACATTTTATAAACAGTCTTCTTCTCAGCTACGTGTGGAATTGTAATGTCCTCTTCTGCTTAGGCATTGAGGACCAAACCGCTAACCTATGTGATTCCTGTGGGTTCGAGCGGTTACTGACAGTTAGGGAATCAACTAAAGACTGATGCCATCTACATAAAATCTAGGGCATCAATATTATATCACCATTGGGTCGAAGAGGGCCACCGGAGCCAAAGGCCACCGGCATGCATGACATCTAAGCATTATTTAATGATGCATGCACACAATTAAGTCTCCATGCACATGCATGCAAGTCAATTGCAAATTAGCAGTTAAAGTGACCTAACTAGGTCAAAAGTTAGGGTTTTCGCAGTTGAAAGTTAGAAAAGAAAGATAAAGTGAATGGAGACTTTACTTTTGATGATTATTGATTTTGGAGCTCTTGAGTAGCAGCATAGCGTGCGGCCACATCAGTTGGGGTTGGAGACATCGTCTTCAGTTAACAGGTTTTCGGTAGTGAGATATCTGCCCTAGTCTCCTTCAGGATAAACCATCCAGATTCATCCGTACAGGACTCTGGAAACCCTAGTCATTCACCAGGACTCTGGATCACCATATTTCTTTCGCATGCGGCCTGCATCCTTACTGATAGGATCACTCTACTGCATTGGGTGATTATCAGCCATCATATTGTCCATCCGGGGCAGCTAGCAACGGTTTACAGGGTTGTGGAGGCGTGAGCAGCAGATTGGTAGACCAATTCGCTAGGGCATCTGGAGGATTCAAAACTCTTCCATGCTCTGGCCATCCTCTCTGGCACGGGCACACCTTCCTTTCGACTTATTTCCAGCTGAAACTGACCATCCCTTCAGCAAAAACGTCACACTTGTTTGATTCAGCCAACCGGGGTATTGTAGCAGAAAACCAGGTCATTTCTTCATCAGCTCAGCTCATCTTGCATGCGTATTCTCTCTGGAGCATTTTCAGCCGGCTTATCAGTGGTAAGTGTTCATTCTATCCTGCAAACCCTAACCCTAATTTCAGCTATAAAATAGGGAAATTTTGCATGGCAGTTTGCATGCCCGACTATTTCAGTAAATTTGCATAGAAATAGAAAATATCAGTATTTGGGATATTACGGTGGTATCAGCGCTATCTTCTTGGCCAACTGTGGGCTTATGAAATGAGAAGTAGATGAATACAGAAGAGGACCCTTTTGTAACCTATAGGAAAAGGAGTAGGTACACAAAGGACTTTGAGGATATCCAACTAGAAGATATCAGCTCAGACATGGAACAAACAGGTATACACTCTGACAGGGGAAAGGGAACGAGAGAAGATGAGGACATGATGGAGTTTCACAACTTAGTATCTGCATTGCAAGACTTAGCCAAAGGGAAAAAAGATGTACTCAATGCAATCAACAGATTATCGGCGAAACCAGAACTAGGTAACAACAGTACACCTCCCTCACCGGTAGATCGAGGGTCTATAAGCAGCAGTGGAAAGGTTGCGTACACCAATATATAGAATACACCGCACATATATAGCAGGCCTTCCAACAGGCCTACTATGCCTCACTTCTTGGCAGATGCAGTAGGAGTTCCAGTCATGCAGGTAGAGCCTAGCAAACCTTTTGGGGCTTATTTGCAAGAATACAGGGACTTAGGGGATGAGTTTCATGCCACCATGTCATTTTTGGATGTTTGCAACATGAAGAGTAGGAACAGGCCCAAGAATTTCAACAAGGGATTCAATCACAACTATGAGTTGCAGAACACCTTGGGCAGGTTGACCATCCCAAACTTTGATCGGACTTGTGGAGGTTCAGCGAGGATATGGGTTCAAAAGTTGGATACGTATTTCCAACTCAATCCCATTATAGAGACAGATGCCATTAAATTGGCTACACTCCACCTGGACGGCGAGGCTCATGAGTGGTGGTACCACAGATTGGTGACATTGGGCCACAACACCATACACTCCTACGGAGAATTCACTCAGAAGCTCATGGAGAGGTTCGACAGGAAAGATCCAGAGATACATTTCAGAGAGTTGGCTCAACTCAAACACACAGGTAGCGCAGAGGCCTTCATCACAGAATTCCAGAGGATAGCAGTCATGGTAATAGATGTGTCAGAGAGCAGGTTGACGATGTTATTCATTGAGGCCCTAACAGAGCCACTATAGGGATGGGTGAAAGCCTACAAACCCCCCACTCTGCAGGATGCCATTAGCAGAGCCAGAGATCTCTAGGATTCGGTTCCGAAGAACAGGTTCCCTTTCAAAACCAACTTTCCTGTTAGGGACAAGGACAAGAAACCTTTCGAGCAGGATGTTCCCAAGAAAACATGGTTAGACGAGGATACTAGGAAAGATTTGAGGTGGAAGAAATTATGTTTCACTTGTCAGGAACCATGCGTGCCAGGACACAGGTGTGCAGGGAAGGCAAAGGCTCACTACATCGAAGTGTATTCGGACAGTGACAGGGAGGACTATGAGTAGGAGGCCACAGAAGAACTACGGGCAACCGAGGAAGAATCACTACAGGGTGATACACAAGAGGGAGTCATTGCTACATCATCTGGAGTATCAAGATTCCATACTCTCAGGGTCAGAGGAGTAGTACAGGGTCATAGAGTGGGAGTATTGATTGATGGGGGAGCAACCCACAATTTCATTGACTCCGCTTGGGTAGCCAAGAGGGGTATTCAGACCGAGAAGTTCGAGGGATTTATTGTAGCGGTAGTCGAGAACTCCAACATGGAGTGCAACTACTGGATTCCAAAATTGAATGTCACCTTAGGTAACTATCAGATGATAGATTCATTTTATGTAGTAGATGTATCAGATACTCCTGTAGTATTAGGTGTTCAGTGGCTTTATTCAATAGGGAAATATACTACAGACTACCGGGCAATGGAAATGGAATTCTAGGGGCTAGACGGCAAACGGGTAGTTTTGAGGGGCATGAACACTTATCCCCCAAAACCGGTCTCTTCACAGAGAATGGAGGCAGTACTCAGACAGGATGACACAGAATGGGCTGCAGAATGTTTTGTCACCTTTAAGAAATCTCCAAAGAACAACACACAACACCTAGGTGATATTCAGGCTTTGTTATAGAAGCATGAAAAGGTATTTCGGGACCTTCCAGCAGGTAGACCGCCAGGCTGGGGCTTTGAACACATCATTGAGATAGAGGAGGGGACACAGGCAATCATCACCACTCCTTATCAGCATCCCAAAAGATACAAGGATGAGATCGAGAAAACGATCAAAGATTTACTGGAGCTTGGATACATTCGGCCCAATTCTAGCCCCTTCGCATCTTCATTGGTCTTGGTCAAGAAGAAGGATGGTACACTACGAATGTGCATCGATTATCGAGCACTCAACAAAAAGACCATTAAAAACAGGTATCCCATCCCTAGGATTGATGAACTCATGGACGGACTACGGGGTGCCAAATATTTTTCCAAGATTGATCTTCGCTCGGGGTACCATCAAATCCGAGTAAGGGACCAAGACATCTCCAAAACAGCTATTCGTTGTCACTATGGTCACTATGAATTTTTGGTCATGCCTTTTGGACTTACCAATGCTCCAGCCACTTTTCAGTCATGCATGAACCATACTTTCAGAGTTCAGCTACGTAAGTTTTTGCTAGTATTCTTTGATGACATCCTGATTTACAGCAAAACATGGGAGGAACATCTGAAACACTTGGACGAAGTATTGAGCATTCTAGAAGAACACTCGCTTTATGCGAAAATGTCAAAGTGTGAATTTGGCATGGAGGAAATACTGTATCTAGGGCACATAATCAGTGAAAAAGGAGTATAGGTTGACATGGAGAAAATCTGAGCTATCAGAGATTGGCCCGCGCCAAAAACAGTGACAGAATTGAGAGGCTTCTTAGGTCTTTGCACTTATTACCGAAAGTATGTTAAGGGATTCTCCCAATTTGGTGCACCCCTCACAGATTTCACAAAGAAGGGAGCATTCACCTGGACAGAACTAGCACAGAAAACTTTCGAAGAGATGAAAGTCATTATGAGTTCTTGCCCAGTTTTAGCATTACCAAACTTCTCACAACTATTTGTAGTAGAGTGTGATGCCTTAGGGGAACGGCTAGGAGCAGTATTGATGCAAAACCATCATCCTATTGCATTTGAGAGCCAGAAACTGAAGAACTACGAGCGCCACTACTCCATATATGACAAAGAAATGCTAGCCATCTTACATGCTCTCACGAAGTTCAGATTGTACCTGGTGGGCAGCAAGTTCAAAATCAAGACAGATCATAACAGCCGCAAGTACTTCTTGGAACAGAAGGAACTGAATGAGCACCAACAGAAATGGGTCAACAAAGTACAAGCCTATGATTTCGAGATCGAGTATGTAAAAGGTAAGAATAATATAGTAGCTGATGCATTATTCAGGTGACCCGCCTTATTATCTCTCATGAGTATATCCACAGATTGGAGGGCTCTTCTTTTAGTAGAATACTCCAAAAATAAATTCTCTTTTGAATTATTGGATGGACAGAGTCAAGATGATAGGTACAGAATTGTCGATGACATCATCTATTACAAGAGCAGGATATACCTTGTCCCAGAATCAACTTTGAGGAAGAAAATCATACAGGCAGCACATGACTCTCCACTATCAGGACATCAGGGTTTCTTGAAGACCTACAGGCAGATCCGGGAGAGGTTCTCATGGAAGGGCCTCAAAGGGGAGGTTATGCAGCACGTGCAGGAATGTAGCATATGTCAACATAACAAGATTGAGCACATCCATCCAGCGGGGTTGCTTCAGCCACTACCGATTCCAGAACAGAAGTGGGTAAGTGTCTCCATTGACTTCATTACAGGATTGCCCAATGTCCAAGGGCGAGATTGTTTATATGTCGTGGTTGATCGACTGACCAAATTTGCACATTTCTTTTCGATATCATCTGATTACTCCGCAGCTGTGGTAGCTGAGTTATTCTTCAGGGAGGTCTTCAAGTTACACGGGTTGCCTAAGACCATTATCAGTGACCGGGACAGTAGATTCATAGGTGCCTTCTGGTAGGAACTATTCAAATTAGTGGGGACCGAGCTTGCTACCAGCACGAGTTATAATCCCCAAAGCAATGGACAAACCGAAATTGTCAACAAGTGGATTGAAGGATATCTGAGGAACTATGTAACAGGGCAGCAACGAGCCTGGATTAAATGGCTACACTTAGGGGAGTACTGCTACAGTACTACCTATCACATGTCTATTAGGATGACACCTTTTAAGGCATTATATGGCTATGAGGCCTTGGACTACGCAGATTTAGCATTCAGAGACAGCAGGGCTCCTAAGGCAAAGGATTGGATACAGGACAGTCAAGATATTCTTAAAATCCTGAAAGAGAACTTACAGACAGTCCAGAATTAGCAGAAGTTGTATGCAGACAGACACAGGGTTGAGCAGAGCTTTGAGGTAGGAGATTTGGTATACTTAAGGCTCCAACCTTACAGACAGTCTTCACTTAAGAAGAAAGGAGCGGAAAAGTTAAGACCTCGCTTCTATGGACCCTATAGAATAATCAAGAAGGTGGGAGAGGTGGCATATGAACTAGAACTACCACAGGAGAGTAAAATTCACAATATATTCCATGTGTCCAACCTGAAAAAGACCATTGGGCAACACATTGCTCCATCAACATAATTACCTCCTTTAGATGATGAGGGACTATTGATACTGGCTCCTGAACGGATCATACAGACTTGAGAAAGAAAACTCCGGAACAGGGTGATTAGAGAATACTTGGTTCAATGGAAAGAACTATCTCCAGAGGATGCCACATGGGAAGGAGAACAGGTATTGTAGCATCCCAGTTTGTAGTTGCTTGAGGACAAGCAATCTCAAGCGGGGACGACTGTAATGTCCTCTTCTGCTTAGGCATTGAGGACCAAACCGCTAACCTATGTGATTCCTGTGGGTTCGAGCAGTTACTGACAGTTATGGAATCAACTGAAGAATGATGTCATCTACAAAAAATCTAGGGCATCAATATTATATCACCATTGGGTTGAAGAGGGCCACCAGAGCCAAAGGCCATTGGCATGCATGGCATTTAAGCATTATTTAATGATGCATGCACACAATTAAGTCTCCATGCGCATGCATGCAAGTCAACTGCAAATTAGAAGTTAAAGTGACCTAATTAGGTCAAAAGTTAGGGTTTTCGTAGTTGAAATTTATAAAAGAAAGATAAAGTGAATGGAGACTTTACTTTTGATGATTATTGATTTTGGAGCTGTTGAGTAGCAGCACAGCGTGCAGCCACAACAGTTGGGGTTGGAGACGACCTCTTCAGCTAACGGGATTTCGATAGTGAGATATCTGCCCTAGTCTCCTTCAGGATAAACCATTCATATTCATTCGTACAGCTGGGGGCATTTAGCTGGGAAACCCTAGTCATTCACCAGGACTTTGGATCACCATATTTCTTCCGCATGCGGCCTACATCTTTATTGATAGGATCACTCTACTGCAATGGGTGATTATCAGCCATCAGATTGTACATCTGGGGTAGCTAGAAGCAGTTTACAAGGTTGTGGGGGTGTTAGCAGTAGATTGGTAGACCAATTCTCTAGGGCATCTAGAGGGGTCAAAACTCTTGCATGCTCTGGCCATCTTCTCCGGCACGGGCACACCTTCCTTTCGACTTATTTCCAGTTAAAACTGACCATCCCTTCAACAAAAACGTCACACTTGTTTGATTCAGCCAACCGGGGTATTGCAACAAAAAACCAGGTCATTTCTTCACCAGCTCAGCTCATCTTGCATGCGTATTCTCTCTGGAGCATTTTCAGCCGGCTTATTAGTGGTAAGTGTTCATTTTATCCTTCAAACCCTAACCCTAACTTCAGCTATAAATAGGGAAATTTTGCATGGCAGTTTGCATGCCCGGTTATTTCAGTAAATTTGCATAGAAATAGAAAATATCAGTATTTGGGATATTACAAGAATAAGGTGGTCCCTAATACCATCCAAAATCAATCTTTGGGCTTTGGCCTCTTTTACCTCATGAATATCCCAAGCAATAGGATCAGATACAAGAGGAGTTACCACGGTGCTAACTATGGTCCATAGTCGGTTTTCTTTGAGAACAACAGTCATCTTGACTTTCCACTGCAAGTAGTTGGACATACCATCCAACCGATCCTCATATGTAATGCATGCAGCCATCTATGCTATCAAAGAAAAAAAATAGACCAACAAAAGAACAATATCTTCACTCTTCCCCACCACCTGCAAGTCACATCCAAATAAGGTTTTTCCAACACAAGTTGTTAAAAAACACAGCAATAACCCTTGCCCAACAACTCAACACTACTGCTGTCCCTACAATCAGCTGTAAACTTAGAGCCTCAACTCTGATACCATGTAGAAATATTGACAAAAAAATCAGACTTTTGCCAAACACTTAGTTAAACCCAGATTTCAGACTTTACTGTCATTAAGTAAAAATTACTTCACATGCATAAAACCCAACAACCTTGAAGTTGAAACACTGAAAAAACTAAGTCTGTAACAGCGAAAATACACATAAAAAATAGCAGACTGATAAACCCATAAACAGTAGATTTTTGGTCAATGTGACCCTGGAAAAACCTATGTTGCACAAGTTTCCGTTACGCAGGTACGTCGGGTACGTGGACACGAGTATCTGATATGTCTAGAAGCTTCGCCCAAATTTACTGGATACGTCAGGTTGGGAGCGGCAATAATATAATATATTAAATTTTAATATATATTAAAAAACATAAATTTATTAAATTATTCAACAAATGTTAATTATAATGGTAAAAAAAACAAATAATGTTCAGTGTCCATTAAAATTATAATTATGTGTGACAGATTTATTTATTAAATGATTCAACTTTTCAAGTGACAATGTAAAAACAAAAAAACCACACAAATCATATTGATATTGATATTGGCAAAATGCCCAAAGTATTACACATTCCAAAATGCTAAGTGGCCAAAATATATGATATATCAATAAAAGTATGAAGCTACGATGATCATCAGCTTCAGGGATGTCATATAAGCCTGAGCCTCACTAGGTATTGGTCCTTCATCATCATCATCATCATTGCATACATCAATGGCATTTAAGGGTATGCCAACCAACCCTTCATCTGGTAAAGGATTGTCATCATCATTATCAATTTGGGCAGCATCCTCAGCATTCACATCCCACCGTGCTGCAGGCCCTTCTAAATACTCAGGTTGTTTCCTTGAACAAAGTCGAAGACTACTGTGCACATAAACAAGTTTCTCTGCTCTCTTAGAGGTAAGCCTGTTCCTCTTAACAGAGTGGATGAAACTATAAGTGGACCAATTCCTTTCTGCAGCCGAGGAACTAGCAACTTGAGATAACAAATGTGAGGCAAGCTTTCGAAGCTCTGGGACTTGGCCCCCATACATTCTCCACCATCCAAGGGGTTTCTTCTGAGCATATTTCTTGATGTCCCTCTTTGCCTCTTGAGTAAATGTAGGGGAGCTGAAGGTACCAAAATCAATAAACTGCTCACGTATTACACTTGCTTCATCTGGTGAATACATCTTACTTATGGCATCAAGAAATCCTTGCTTTACCTCTTCATCATCAATAGGAAGAACTTTATTTGGCCTTTCCATATACCACTTTGGATTAAGGGCATATGCAGCCATGTGAAGAGAGGTATTGAGTTTGTTCCATCTTTTCTCTGTCAACTTGTGGATTTCATTGAAAAAATCCAAAGAGGGGTTTCTTTGACGAATAATGTACTTTACCTTGTCCACCATGGTATCAATACATTCATATATTTCCCCAAGGCTAGGGGAATCTGAATCTGCATACCTGATCAACTCTACAATTGGAGATGTGAAAGATACAATATATCTACATTCTGCCAACCAATCTTCATTAAGAAGCATTTCTTTTATCTTCTTTGCTTGAGGTGATTTAGACTCAGTCCATGCATTCCACTCTTGACAGACAACTGTGGCTTGTAAAGGTACATACATCTCAGCCATACGCTCAAGCAAAATAAAATATGTAGCATATCTTGTTTCTGCAGGTTTTAAAAATTTCTTCTTTGCATGCATCCTATAAAATGCCATGGAAGCATGGTGGTTGCAAATGAACATTTGTGCATCTCTTGCATCTAATATGATTTTTGCAATCCACTGTATTTTTCCAACATCTTTTAGGACATTGTTAAAACTCAAGAGCATGCACACAAAAAGGAGTCCAAAAGATACGCCTATATCGACTTTGGACTATCAATCCGGCTGCTCTACAAACAGGGGCTGCATCTGTGATCACATGTACCACATTTGAAGGGCCAACCTCTTCAATTGCATCCTTTAACATTTCAAACATGAATGTAGCTTTCTTGTATCTTCCACTGCAATCAATTGCTTTTAAAAATTAAGACCCTTCTGGTGATGTGACAATAACATTCAACAAAGGCCTTGACTGAATATCTGTCCAACCATCCATGACAATTGAACAACTTGAATGAACCCAAGATTGCTTGAGGTCCTCTGTTAACATTTGCATTCTTGTCAACCCCTATCTATTAATGAACCCCTCATTTTATTATAACCTGGGGGTGCATATCTTGATCCTGCAGCATGGATTTTTTTCACCATTATTTTATGTTGTGGTGAATGGGTAGCATTAAATGGAATTCCATTTGCCATAAAAAAATCTGATATAGCATCATCTGCCTCATCCCTGTGTACCACATTGTACATTTTCAGAATGGATTCATTTACATCACTCTTTCCCTTAGTACTAGAACCCCCCCCTAGAGACTCAATTTCCTCATTGATTGAAGAATCATGGTTAGATGGGGATTTATCTTGATGCCTAGCTCTCTTACTAGGGGATGAAGAGCTACTATCAATGTTACAACTGTTGTTTCCCTTGCCTTTCATGTGAAGCTTGGTCATCTCCATCCTTTGATCAAGGCTGCATGTGCATGCCTTCACTCCTATCCCAGGTATGGCTAAGAGATGATGCCATACTCTAGTGTAGCTACCCTTAAATACATGTCCACACAAAATACATTCCCATTCCTCACAAGCCCCACTATTGTTTTTCTTGTTTTGAGTTATCTTCTTCACAAACTTCATTAATGGTTTCTTGGAATTTTTGCTACCTTGAGTTTGAGTGGATTCCTCCTGCTCTTGAGGTTGTGGGGGCCTCATGCTATTCTCTTGTGGGGGTCTCATCATCATGTTGTTGTCTCCACGTTGACTTTCCCAGTCACTGTCCATGGTGTGTATAATTGAACTGAACATTAAAAATACAATCAAAAGTTAAATTTTAAAATTTAAACTTTAAACTTTTTCATCTACAGGAAGGGCATCTCTAAAAATTACAGAACTTAAGACATAATAAACAGTGAACACAAATGAAAAGGATTGGCTATAGCCTATCTACCATTTCATAAACTGTGTCAGTAATACAAACATTCAGATAATTGTTTAGTATTTCATTACACTTTATTTATGTGAAATCGTAAGTCTGTTACATAAAAAACACCATTCACATCATAATAATTGGAAGAGAATTAGGCCACTGTGTAGTTACTTATGCGATTGCCAATACTTTATCTACCAACAGTCTTAAGACTTATATGCTATTAAATATTACAGGCAGTGTATAAAAAAGTTAAAACAGTGTTAATTTTTAAGTTTCAAGTTTAATATAAATTTTAAAATAGTTAAAACAGTAAACTACTAAACTGTAAAACTTAAAAAGTTAAAACTTAAATATTTTTTTTCTGTTTATCTAAATTAGTAAATACTAAAGTCTAAATACTAAATAGTAAAGAGTCAAGACTAATATTTGTGAATGCTGCTTCTCCACGCACTTCTTTTAAGCCAAAGAAGACCAAGTCTAGACAAGCAATAACAGGACATCGGGTTGGGTCTAATAAATTTGACAAAAAGCCAAAGAAGACCAAGTCTAGACAGAGGGATGCCATTGCACATGCCAGAAAGAGAAAATGCCATTTATAAATCCATCATAAAAACAGAGAATAATAAAATATTAAAATATTAAAAGTTACAATGTAAAAAAATCTAAAATTAAAAATCTGAAATCCTATATTAATAAAAGTTAAAACAAAGAATGATGAAGCAGAAATATTAAAATAATAAAATGCAAATACTAAAATTTTTAAATGATTCGAATCAAAACCATATTGTATATGGCATAGCGGCATATATGAACCATAAAAAAATTAATAATTTTAAAATTAAAAAAATTAAAGTTAAAGTTAAAAAAATTAAAAATTTAAAACCCACGAACCATATACCTGTCGATTCTTTAAATCGTTGGAGTTTGGATATCAGAATCAGTAACCGGAACAGCAACAAGTACAACAGTATCGTGAAGGAACCAGAACAACAGCAATAGCAGGATCGTGAAGGAAACGGAACAACAACAACAGCAGTATCGTGAAGGAACAGGAACCGGAATAACTGCAACTGCAACAGCAACGACAGTATTCGTGAAGGAACCGGAACGAAGTCCGGATCGCTGGACCAAATGACGTCCCCCAAGCTTGAAAAGTGAAAACGAAACGAATGTTCCCCAAGATCGCTAGATGGAAAATCAGAACGAATCGAATCATGAATGGGATTATGGGAGAGACTCAGGAGTCAGAACCATAAAAAAAACTTTGCTGAAAGAAAATGGCGAATGCAAGGCAGCTCTGTGCAGCGTGTTGTGATTTTTTAGAAGCCGTAGGATGCTTATAAAGAATTGATTGCATGTATTCCCCTTGTTGTCTCCACGCGTCCTTTATTTTGGCGCCAATCCATCTTTCGTGTAGTTAATTTTTTATTTTCCCGCTATCTGACTTTTTTCCCTTGGTGGGTTGGGAACATGAGGAAGCTCCTCATTGGTTGGGAACGCGAGGAAGCTCCACAACATGGGTACTTGTCGTAGGGAGCTTGTGGAAGCTCCCGATCCATCGATCCTGGAAGCTCCTCAATGGATCGGGAGCTTCCACAAGCTCCCTACGACAAGTACCCTAGGAAACTCGTTTCACGAGCTTCGGTTTGAGGCTTGCGAAGTACTCGAAAAGTACCCAAGTATCTGAGGGAGTTCCCAACAATTTTGGAGCGTTTCGTACCAGCTCCAAAGCTCTCGGGTACGTGGGAACGCCGAATACGCCATTTCTAATGCTCGAGAGCGGTTCCCGTGCTACATAGGGAAAAACCCCGCCCCGGGGAAAACCAGTCCAAGAGAATTTTATTGCAGCATTTATCATGCAGAGGAATAATTTACGGCAACATTTATTTCAGCATTAATGATTGTACCAGATTTCTCGATTTTCGTGCCCACCTCGAATTCCGTGCCCACCATCAAAATGTACGGATTGTACGGATTTCTGTGCTTGAAATTTTTTTCTTCGCTTCTTCTCGAAAAGCGTGCCCAAAAAATTTTCCTCGAAAAAATGTGCCATTGCTGTACCGTACGAACTGTACGGAACAATACAACTCAGTAGAAACTAAATGCCTTGAGAACTACCCAGCTCCTTGGGATTTGTGCCCTCTTGAGAAAATAAATTTCTCTTTGGGATTTGTGCCCACTTGAGAAAAGTTGTAGCTCCCTCTCTCTTTGCAAATAACTCAGTCAAATGCTCACTCTTGAAAATGCTTTCTTTCAACTTGTCTTCCACACTACCCTAGGCTCTCTCTTATAACTTGAGAGTGACTTTTCACCTTCCCAATCCCTAAATCCAAAGGCCAAGATTAAATCTTGCCTTTTTAAGATTAAGGGTTGAGAAACTTCCCCCCCAAAAGTGGTTATATTTAATTTTAAGAAAGTCACATTTACTTTATGAACTAAGTGCACTTTATCATAAAGTCACTTTATAAAATTAAAACAGGGGAATACTTTATAAAAAGTCCCATTTACATAAGAGTCACTTTATACTTTATAAAACAACATTACAAAGTAACGTAGCCTAGCTAGTGCATGGACACTTCCGCATACAAGACAAAAACATGCGGAGTGCCTCCAGAGCTAAATCTCTAACATTTTTAGCCGACTTATCACTGGTAAGTGTTACAATCTTTCCTACAAACCCTAACCGTAAATTCAACTCTAATTTAGGGCAATTTTGCATGGCAGTTTTGCATGCTCGGCTATTCAGTAATTTTGCATAGAATCAATAGAATATCATTATTTGGGATATTACACAGGTTGTCCTAGATCTGAGGATCTGTCCCTCAAAACCCTAGTGCTAGCCTTCCTTTTGCTGGTTTCCCCTACAATCTTAATTTTTTGGGCCAAACACTTTTTTGGTTCCATAGATCAAGGCATATCCCAAGTGGGTTCACTCTAACGCTGTGCAAATACTGACTCCATTGCCCAAGGCCCAACAGGCACTGATCTCCAAGCCTAGCGCTAGCCCTCTTTTCTATGAAAGTTGACTTTTCTTTGATGACTCAGATATTTTGACATCGTCACATTTTTCATTGAGTCTATCCCTTTGGTACTAGATAGTCCCAGCTCTGTCCTTACTCACCATGCATTGGTTACGTTTCCCAAGGCAGAGGTTATCTTCATCAGTTGCTAGTACCTCAACCCTAGATCTTGTATCCACCCCATAAGTTACCTTGGTTCCACTTTGGATCGACATTAACACTTCCAAAACCCTATTCCAAAGCCTTGGCACACTTGTTAACATCTCCCATAGATCTAGGGTCTTCAATTACCTTACACCTTACGTACCTCAAGCCTACTTGATCTAATCTGGTGTCTAGCTCTGATCTCTCTTGTCGGGAGTAGATCTAGGTCTCCCCCTTTGTTGTCTCAGACTTAGATAACATAAAGCGAAGACTGCCTTGATTGGCGTGACAACCATCCATTTGGGAGTCTAGGCAATCTTGGTTCCACCTCCTTAGTTGCTTTCCCCTCTACCATCCATCCTGGATCCATCATACATAGGCAACTACAAGGTTGGTGATAACACCTATGATGATGATGCATGGCGATGCATGTCTTATGTTCAGTCAAAGCAGAGCATAATTACTTGTTCAGTAATTGTGTATGATGAGGTGTACAATGATGTACATGAGCAATGTATGGCAGTGAAATGACTTGTTGGTATACAGGGATGATTTGGCAGTGATCAGAGTGCAGAGGTTATCAACAACAGATTTAGAGTTTGGTTTGGTAGGTTCACAGGTTCAGAAATCTTTTTCTTATCTAGGTGGCAGGACGGGGAAAGGAATGGAGGTTGTAGCCTCATTCCGGTTGTAGCCGGAAAACTAGGGAGTTGAAGCTTCCTTCAGGTTGTAGCCTGTAAATCAGGGGGTTGTAGCCTCCTTCCAGTTGCAGCTGGAAAATTAAAGTCTTTGTAATAAGGGGGTTGTTGCCTCCTTCTAGTTATTTTTGGAAAACTATTTTTAAAAGGATTTTGTGGTTTTACCCCCAGAGCTTGGGTTTCCATGTCAAAAAGTATTGTGTACTGTGCAGCTTGTTAGTTTTACACATTAGATATGTTCAGTGATTGGTGATCAGCAACCTGCTTTTGATTAACTTTTTACATTATACAAATACCAATTCACCCCCCTCTCAGTATTTCAACAGTTACAAAAAATGTTGGAGGTCTGAATCATTGCATCCATCAAACATTCATCCTGGATGCAAACTTGCTCTGGGTAAAAAAGAAGAATGGTGACATTAAATTATGTGTTTTTTAGGAATAAGTTATCTCTAAATGATAACTGCTCTCTTCCCAATATGGAACATCTTTTGCAGTAGGCAGGGATAGGTATGATGTCTATGTTGCAATGAAGTTAAATTGGGACATAATTGCATCCACTTTGTGGAGACTGCTGCCCTTGTGACTGTGTTAGGGTATGCTATTTGCCACTTTGAGAAGGCTGCTGTCTTTGTGGACATTGTTAAGGTTGTTATTTATCAATTTGAGGAGGCTGCAGCTGTGAGGAGTGATCTGCCACTGTTAAGAGAGGGTTTGGTGACATTGCTGCCTGTTATGAGTGACTGTCATTTGCTGAGAAGGTTTTGTGAGGAGCCTGTCAACCTTGTGAGGGTTTCGTGACCACTGTTTACTGTTGGGCATCTATTGATTGTCTTGGAAAAATCTTGGGGCTGATCTGAGATTTACCATTACCTCAGTAAGCTACTACTCTACAGCACTTTATCTCTCTTTCTCAGGTTTGTACAGACCCTCAGGTAAGGGTTAGGTTTGTTCTAGTTGATTGACTTGCCTCTAATAGGCAAAGTCTGTTCTGAAAGTTAATTTTCTAAGTATAAGGAAGGTCTCAACTCTCCAGGTAAGTCATCATACTTGTTCTTTTGTGTTGTGAGTTAGATCTATTCCTGTTGTTATAATTTTGTCTAAATCGTCATACTACTGCTGCTGTTATTTACATGTTATTGTTACCGTATGTTTCAACTTTAACACAGGGACCTCTTGGGAGTGTTAAAGTTGAAAGAGATGAAAATTGTGTTTTAATGTAATAGATCTAAATTTTGTAATGTTACAGCTGTACTATCTTTATCTCCAGTACTAGTTTAGAGATTTATTTTTGGGTTAAAGTATAAAATTTTTAAGTTTCTACTTCAAACCCTAACCTAACCCTAAATTTAACAAAAACAACTCTGACAAGCATCATCATACTACTTGGGTTCAAAGCATATGCTAAAGAATGCAAGGGACTATTGTACCATGTACTTGTTCCATCTTCTAATAAGTTCTTCCTGGATGCTTTTGCACAACTTTGGGTTTTTCACTTCCAAAGCTTGCCGAATTCTTTCTAAGATTCTTCACTGATTTGTTGAATTCATGCTCTTACATTTACCATAAAATTCTATTTTTGTGGGCATATCAAAGTAGTTGGACTACTTCTTTCTAAGATTCTTCACTGATTTGTTGAATTCATACTCTTACATTTACCATAAAATTCTGTTTTTGTGGGCATATCAAAGTAGTTGGACTACTTACAAATAATGCATCATATTTTTAGAATGGGTGGTGTATACAGTATTTATTTTGAGTAATTGGAATTTGGTAGTATGTAGCGGGGAGTAATTTAAAGCTCAACTCTTGCAAAATTCAATTTGTATGTTATTAAAGAAGCTTAGGTAGGTTTTCGTCCCTTTTGCATGTCAATGATCTTGAAAATCCTCATTGTTGTGAGTCTGTGACAGGCAACTCGACATGCACGGCGTGTATATGTTGGGAGTCTTCCTCCTATGGCCAATGAACAGGTAAAACATTGCAGTTTTAATAGTATTTTGTTCCAACATTATTTTCAAAAGAAAGTTCATGAACAGTTGTTAACTATTGAAGCACTCCTGTCAACAAGAGGTGGTTTTGTCTTAACAAGAGGTTTATTGAATAATAAACCTCTACCCAGTCAAAGCATTTTAACTTGGTTTTGAGCATTCAATGGGACTCAATTGATTACTGGAAATATTTTTGTTCATAATATGACCATTAGTTTCATTTTCTTTTCTAATTCAACTTCCGAGGGCTAAATTCATGGCTTCCCTGGATTTAAAGATGAGATGAGGTTTTGTGCCACAAAGCAACCATATTTTCAACACGTTTAAATTCAGCCACATCTTTTAAGTTATTTAAATCCATGAAGAGAGATGTAATATCCATTTATGCATTTTTAGTAATGTATGCCATGGTTTCTAGTCCAGTTGTTTCTAATTATTAGAAATTCTATTTTTCGCTCTCTTCTTTGTGCAGCACATATCCTGATGTTAATAACCTTGCCACCAACATGTGTTCAATCCTGACCTGTGGGGTAGCAGTCTGGCAGCAGCTCAACCCCAGGTGGCTGCTGCAAGTGAATTTCCTTTTAATGACAAATTGATCGGGAATATTGAGTGCTTCTATGAAGAGTGCTAAAAATGAAAATTTGTCTGTTTGAATGTTGGCTATTTACTTGCATTTACTCATATGTGCCAGTTTTGATACGCAAGTATGAAAAAAAGTTTGATTGTAGAAACTATGATATATCAAGTATGAATTCCTGTTTTTTTTACTAAATGATTTTTTGCAACATAGAAATATATGACTAAGGCTTCTTTCTGAAAACACTAATAGCTAAGTGGTTTTCCACCCATGAAACTATTACCTCAAAAATTTGTGCTCTTGAGAGAAGTGGAAGGGAATCAATGTTTAATATGCATCAGATAAGGGCCATAAGGCATGAACGTAAACTACAGGGAACAATACAACACAGACCTTTATGAAGTGATTTGATGGTTTGTCCTCATTTCAATCTTATAGATGTGCACGTCCATGTTATTGTTGTATTTAAAACAATTCTCTTAAAGATACTGGATTTTTTTAGTTTCATGATAAAATAATTCTTTCTTAACTTCTTTGATTGGGTAGCAGACCATTGCGACATATTTTAGTCGGGTTATGGCTGCTATAGGGGGGAACACGGCAGGGCCTGGTATGCATTCTGGAAGTCTTATTCACTCTCTGCTGAAATTGTTTTTTAATATCATTGCATGTTGAATCAATGATGTTCTAGATTACATATATTTGAGATCTTATTATTCACAGGTGATGCTGTTGTCAATGTGTACATTAACCATGAAAAGAAATTTGCCTTTGTGGAGATGCGCACAGTTGAAGAAGCCAGTAATGCAATGTCATTGGATGGCATAATGTTTGAGGTATTTCATTAAAAATTATACTTGTGCAGAATGCTAAGAACTTTTCTGTTGATAAGTTGTTGACTATAATAGGACTCCACAGGGAGTTCCTGTAAGAGTGAGAAGACCAAGTGACTACAATCCTTCACTGGCAGCGGCACTTGGCCCAAGCCAACCCAGTCCCCATCTCAATTTGTCTGCAGTTGGTCTAACACCAGGGTAAGTGATTTGGTTTACATCAGTATTCTGTATGGGATTTCTGATCTGTTTTTTTCTGCTTAGTATTGCAACTCTTCTATTCTTGGCTTTTATTCAAGACTGGATTTACTATTCTAGGGTTTACTTGATTAGTTCAACAGTTTCCAGTCATTCAACTCATAGGTGAAAGTTGACTGTTATTTTTATGTTTTTGGTAGTGCTGCTGCTGTAGCCGATGGACCTGATCGAGTGTTTGTTGGTGGTCTGCCATACTACCTCACAGAAATACAGATAAGAGAGCTGCTTGAATCCTTTGGGTATGCACCACAGGAAATGGATGTCAGTTGGACATGTTATGTTTCCTAAGTTTCAAAATAAAGATAACTGGCAAAATTCTCAAATTCTGAAAGTGGATTAGTGATTTGCTTTGTGCTTTCCTGTTTGCTTATGTGTTCAATTTCTGAATAAAGATTTCATCATTATTATTCCATTAACAGCTCTTAGATAGTTTTTCCTCAACTCATGTTTTGGATATACCAACTCATATTTGTGATAATTATATTCCTTTTAAGTTACTGTTGAAGTTGGTTTCATATAAGACACTAATAAATCCATGAGGAAATTAGCCATTTATATACATATGTAAAATTAAAATGTTGACCAGGCCTTGTTGCAAGGTTTGGTATTAAAATATAAGAGATGTAAACTTGCTACAATCATATCTTAACGTTGAATATTGAGCATGGATTGGCCTTTTTCTTTGCAGTCCCCTATTTTGGGATGGAGCTCAATTTCTACAGAAAGAACATCTGTATTTATTGTTAATAACTTCAAGAGCTTATTTGCACTCGCCTCATGACAATTATCTGCTTTCTGTCTGTTAGTGATGCTCATTGTTAATAATGAACACATTTTTTTGTTAGACAAGCATACTTATCTGTTAGACAAGATGCTATTACATAAACAACAAATTGATTTGTCTGAACAGACCTGGTTGTAGTATTGTCTTCTAAAATACATGAGATGTAAGTTATAATTTTGTTTATGATATGGACTTGTTCCATTTCGACTAGAATGCAACTGACTAGTGTTTATATGATTGTAATAGAATTCTATGGAAGATTGTTTTTAATCCAAGATACAGTAAATGAGTTTCTGGCTGGGAATGCTAGTCCTGTGGTAATCGTTTGTTCCCTTATCTTTATTTGTGAATGCCCATTTTTACCACTACATTAAAGCATCACATCATTTGTCCAATGGTCCGTTTAGGCTGCTTTTTACCCCACTGAAAAATCAAGTGTACTTATCAGATCGAAATCCTAAACATAGAAAGGCAAGTTCTCCTGTCATTGTAGAAAGCTTACTGCATGACTCTGACAACTAAGATCGTGTTCATTCTTTGTTTTCAACTTTGAGAACAAAATCACACTCTTTGCCTAAAGCTCTCTTATAATGTACGCGTCTCTCATTGTGATGTAAAAGAGGTTGATAAATGTAACTTGGACAGGAACTTCTTTCACAAGTTTCAGTATGAATGTACAGGAGTAGTTTGACACATTTTGAGGATGATGCAATGGATGAGATGGCATAGTGGGACCCACAATGCAGAGTGGGAGAATCTACACGGCATTTGGTTGATCAGTTTAGGAGAAAGAGCTTGTGGACAAAGTTAACTTGTGTCTTAAGTCTAGATTTCCTATTATTTTATTTCCTCTCAGTATTTGTAATATGACCACAGGAAAAGTGGGAAATTCTTCCATTTTGTTCTTTCACTTAGAAAAAGTGAAGTCTAATGTTTTGAAGTCGACTTAGTCTTAGTGGTCTTCGACTTAGACTAGGATTTAATCTTAGCTGTACATCTCAAGATTGAGATAGGTTGCGGCTAGGGTTGAGGAGATTAGGCTTTTCTCGATATGTTGGCAATATTTGCAACATTGGGTATAAATTGGCTTGCTAAAAATGGATTTGTATAATGATCACCAACTCACGATGAACACTATACTGAGTACACTTGGCATTGTTGCGATGAGTACATATCTTAATTAACATTACTTTTATCTTTCCAGACCAGTGTTACAAATATCGTGTTGGCGAATATATCGCCAAGGGTCCAAAAAGAAATTATTGGATTTATCGGCAAAAATGTCGGCAAACATCGGCAATATATCGACAAAATAAAAAATACAAAAAAGAAAAAAATCACAATATATTTGAAAAAATCGGCAAATATCGTGATAAAATCGGCAAATATCGCGATAAAATCTGGAAAAATCGCCAAAAAAATCGAGAAAATATCGGGGCAATATATTGCCGATATATCGCCAGTGAGTTAACATCGCGATATATCGCGATGTTGCCGATATATTGGCGATATTTGTAACACTGTTCCAGACCATGCAACATAAGTAGAAAAACTACATTCAACATTTGGTGTTGTTGTTGTGTTTGGAAATGAATCTGATTGGTGATAGGAGTGAAGCTTGAACAAAGTCCTTCATAAGAAAGTGATGTTCAAAAATGGTGAGTGATGTGCAAGGTAGTATCGCATGGAGGTGGTGAACATATTTAAAAGTATTATATGTCTTGATGGCGGTGATGATTGGAGGATGGGGTTGGGGCTAGAGGAAGTATTAAAAATCCTTGGATAGGAAGTGAAATTTATTTAGCTTAAACAATTATTTGTAATCACAGAATACAAACTATCATTCCTNGATGGTGTTGGGGCTAGAGGAAGTATTAAAAATCCTTGGATAGGAAGTGAAATTTATTTAGCTTAAACAATTATTTGTAATCACAGAATACAAACTATCATTCCTTTTTGTCCCAGGGAAAAATTTTTGGGCAAACCCAAGGGATACTTCCCCCACATTCGTGGATGGCATCCCTAGTAATTTTCTTGCAGACTGTTTGTGTAACCTAGGGGAATTTGAATTGGTCACTCCTAGCATGGAACTAGCTAAATGACCAACGACTTACCATTGGGTTACACAATCATTCCTTTTATTGTTAAACTAGCAACAACAAGGAAGGTCTTCCTGCATGCATTTGTCCTTGCATGCAGAAGACTTAAATTAGGAAGCCAATTGTATTTAATTATTTTTCCTAAGTCTACTTTGGAAAATAACTAAAGAGATCTAATTATTTATTGACCTTAAGTGAAAGTGAAATTAGGGTTTTCGCTTTACCTAAAGTTATAAAAAAAAGGTCAATTGGTGGAGAGGACAAACAGTCGCATTTCGACAGAGACAGAGGAAGAAGTGTGAGAGAGAGAATTTTGGCAAAGAAGATAGAGGAGCACTAACTGAGGAAGGAAGCCCTAATTGCAGAGGAGAGAGATAGAAGACTTTAGCGGAGGTACACCATACAACAACAACAACACCGTACTGTAGCGTGCCGTACCACAACACGTTGCCTTGGGAACCGTGCCATCTCATAGGTTTTTCTCAGTGATTTTTGGGTGTTTCGATTTTGCCATCTAGGGCATAAATCGATTTTCTAATATCGTAAAAGATCTGTATTTTCTTAATAAAATGTCCTCTCATACTGCTGCACTGGTTTTCCCATCTTGGGTTTTGTCCGAGGGTTTCTACCCAAAAAGATTGTGTCGTTTCTATTGATGTGATTGATGTTGTAAATGGTTCTTAGTTTTATATATGCCGCTGCATACTGTAAAGAAGTTCATGTGTGGTTATTTTAGTTAAATTTAGATATACTGTTTTAGCTCTAGTTGTGCTTTAAAGGAAAATTTACCTAGTATTAGAGCTCTGGTGAGCTAAAGCTGAGAGATTTGCAGCAACAGTGATAGATTAGGGGTAGATCTATAGGAAGACACCCACCTAGACTTCTAGATCTAGGGCTTGATAGGCACACTTCAGTATGGTTGTACAGTTGAGAGTTAAGGATAGACTCCAAGGGGCACACAACTTTCCTACATGGAAAGAAAGGATCACAAGGATCCTGGATGTCAGTGATGTAGAGGAGCACATTGACTCCACAAACGTTGCACCCATAGATCCGAAAGATCTGATAGCTTGGAAGAAGATTGATTCCAGAGCCATGTTGAGTATCATGGATGGAGTGAAGGACCATATAGACCCTCACCTTATCGGGATGAAGACCGCAGCAGAGATGTGGACGACTTTGGAAAGATTGTACCAAAGTAAGAATGAGAACTGAAAGATGGTGCTGCAAGAGAGGATGCACAACACCAAGATGGCCAAGGGAGAAGGAGTTGTGCCTTATCTCACAAGGCTCACACAGATCAGGGATGAGCTTGAAAATGTTGGCTCTAAGACTGTGGATGAGGAGCTAGTTTGGATAGCCCTCAATGGCTTCTCTAAGCCATGGGACACCTTTGTCAAAGGTGTGGTGGCTAGGGAGAAGCTCCCTGATTGGTAGAGATTGTGGGATGACTTTGTGCAGGAGGAGGCTCGCATGGGTCAAGAATCAGGCTCATCCAATAGTGCCCCACAGATTGTGGATGAGGAGGCTCTAGCCCTTACAGGGACACTTTATCTGCCACAAGCAGGGACACTTTGCCTCTCAGTGCCCAGACATGAAGACGAAGAGTAACACTCGAATGGTTGGATCTGCAGAGATGGAGGAGTTCAACAGGAACTTTGATGAGGAGTTTTGCTTGATAGCTTGCATGGCAAGCACCACAGGGAGCAGCGTATGGTCTAGTCACATGATTGGACAGAAGAGATTCTTTAGAGACTTGCAGGAGGGTGGAACAGGTATCCATGTTGAGTTGGGTGATGATGCGCGGTATCAGGCGCATAGAGTTGGCATTGTTTCGTTTCAGAGGGAGTTTGGAAAATGCCTCAGTTTTGCTGACGTGTTATATATTCTAGGATTGACCGAGAACCTCATATTAGTCTCCACTTTGGAGTACAAGGGATATTAGGTGAAGTTCCGAGAAGATAGAGTGTATATCAGGCCCAAGGGGTCATATAGGAGCTTGGATCGGGTGATTGGCATAAGGAGCGGGAAAGTGTATAGACTACACTTTGAGCCTGCAAAGGCTTTAGTCAGCAGCAACAACAACAACAGTCAGGGAGAGTTGTGGCATAGGAGGATGGCACACGTACACCATGGAGCACTGAGGCACTTAAGACAGGCTCTCATTGGAGTTCCTCAGGTATAGGAGGAGAAGCATAACGATTGCAAGGGTTGTGCTTTGGGGAAGAACATCAAGAATCCTTTCCCACAAAGTGAGCACAGGTGTAAGGAGCCCTTGGACATGGTGCATTCAAATGTATGCAGACCTATGAGTGTCCATTCTTTCAGTGGTTACAGTTACTGCGTAACCTTCATTGATGACTATTCCAGGAAGACCTGGATCTATTTCCTGAAGGCCAAGTCAGAGGTCTTTGAGAGGTTCCGAGAGTTCAAGACTCTTGTGGAGAACCAAATAGGAAAGAAGATTCAAGTGTTGAGGACAGACAACGGGGGTGAGTACACCTCCAATGAGTTCATGGAGTATTGTTCGACAGAGGGCATCAATAAGGAGCACACTGTTCCCAATACCCCACAACAGAATGGAGCTGCAGAGAAGAAGAACAGGACTATGGTAGGAGCAGCCAAGGTCATGCTATTTGATCAGGGATTACCACTATTCCTTTGGGCCGAGGCATATAGGACTGTAGTGTACATTCATAACAGGTGTCCCCACACAACTTTGGGGATGAAGACACCCAAGGAGGTCTTTACAGGCACCAAGCCAGATGTGAATCACATTTTCATATTCGGCAGTGTTTGCTATTGTCATGTTCATGCTGACACTAGGAAGAAGCTGGACCCTTTTGGAGAGAAGGGGTTTCTTGTTGGTTATAGCCAGACTTCGAAGGCATATAGAATTTACATTCCTGCTCATAAGAGAATCATTGTGAGCGGGGATGTCCAGTTCGATGAGGACAGGGCCTTGCGAACATTTAGAGCAGCAACTAGCACAGGAAACAGAGATCAAGTTGGAGGAGCGAGATGTACAGGTACAGGTACAGACATAGAGCACAAGTTCTGGTAGTCAAAGGGAGTCAGGTGGATAGGATGCTCCTATCATTGATGGGGAGGATGAGCAACAGTAGGAGACAGACATCCAACAACCGCAACAGGTAGACACTAGGCCAAGGCCTAAGTGGTTCAGGTCCATACTACAGGATTCGAGGCAGGTGGATCTTCCACAGAGATCTTTTAGACCGAGCGTACCACTAGAGAGACTCAGTTATATGGCACTGATGAAAGAGTTGATTCACTCTGAACCTTCCAATTTCGAGGAGGCTACACAAAATGATGTGTGGCAAGAGGCCATGGTGGAGGAGTATGACTCCATCATGAAAAACCGAGTATGGGAGGTTGTGCCAAGACAACAAGGGAAAAAGGTGGTGGGATCTAGATGGATCTACAAGGTGAAGCATGCAACAGATAGAAGCGTGGAGAAGTACAATGCACGCTTTGTGGCAAAGGGGTTTTCACAGAAAGAGGGTATTGACTATGAGGAGACCTTCGCCCCTGTTGCCAGGTATTCTTCTATTGAGACCATTATCTCACTAACAACTGGGATGGGTTGGCAGGTCCATCAGATGGACGTCAAGACTGTATTCATCAATAGAGTTATAGAGGAGGGGGTATATATTGAGCAACCAAAGGGGTTTGATGTGGAGAACAGGGAGACGCATGTATGCAGACTGCATAGAGCTCTTTATGGGCTCAAGCAGGCACCTTGAGCATGCTACTCGACGATAGACAACTATCTACGGGAGATGGGATTTCAGCAAAGTGAGGTTGACCACAACCCATACTTCTTGACAAGTGGGGTGCCTCTCATACTGGTCTTATATGTGGATGATTTCTTTCTTACAAGAGATGAGAGGCTGATTGGAGACTGCAAGTCCAACCTTGCAGTAGAGTGGATATTGCAAGTCCAACCTTGCAGTAGAGTTTGAGATGAAAGACCTTGGGTTGATGCATTACTTTTTGGGCTTGGAGGTTTGGCAGAGAGATGGATGCTTCTTCATTGGACAAGGGAAGTATGGAGTAGACATCTTGAAGCGATTCAGGATGGAGGACTGCAAGCCTATGGCCATACCTCTAGTTTCCAACTGGAGGAAGATTGATGCATCAGGGTCAGACGGATATGATCCTACCTTGTATCGTCCACTTATCGGATTGCTTATATATCTGGTCAATACACGACTAGACATCAACTTTGCAGTTAACTCTTTGAGTCAGTTCATGGTGGACCCTCGGAGAGTGCATTGGACGGTTGTGAAGCACATACTTCGCTACATCAAAGGTACAATGGAGTATGGATTGGTTTATGAGCGTAGGGGGAGTGTACAGTTAGCAGGATTCACGGATGCTGACTGGGCAGGATGTGTAGAGGACAAGAAGAGTACTTCAGGTTGTTGTTTCAGCATTGGATCAAGGGTTGTGTCTTGGTTCAGCAGGAAGCAGAAGTCAGTTGCATTGAGCTTGGCAGAGGCTGAGTAAATGGCAGACAACATGGCTTCTTGTGAGGGTATGTGGCCGAGGAAGTTACTTTCAGGGTTGTTCGAGTGTAGCTAGAGGCTACAGTAGTTCACTGTGACAATCAGAGTGGCATCAAGCTATCTGAAAATCCAGTGTTCCATGACTAGAGCAAACACATAGACATCAGATACCACTTCTTGAGAGATTGTGTTCAGAGAGGAACCAGTTGGTTGGAGTACATAGTACATACAGACAGATGAGCAGGTGGCAGGCATTTTCACCAAGGCACTTTGCAGACAGTTTTGTGAAGTTCAGGGATAAGATGTGGTTGCTGCTGAATCTCTTCCTCTTTGAGAGGGAGTGTTAAACTAGCAGCAACAAGAAAGGTCTTCCTGCATGCATTTGTCCTTGCATGCAGAAGACTTAAATTAGGAAGCCAATTGTATTGAATTATTTTTCCTAAGTTTACTTTGGAAAATAACTAAAGTGATCTAATTATTTATTGACTTTAAGTGAAAGTGAAATTAGGGTTTTCGCTTTACCTAAAGTTATAAAAGAAAGGTCAATTGGTGTCGAGGAGAAATAGTCGCATTCCGACAGAGACAGAGGAAGAGTGTGAGAGAGAGAATTTTGGTGAAGAAGACAAAGGAGCACTAACTAAGGAAGGAAACCCTAAATTGCAGAGAAGAGAGATATAAGACTTTGGTGGAGGTACACCATACAATAGCAACAACACCGTACAATAGCAAGGCCGTACACCGTACAACAATTGGTTGTACAACAACAAACTTCCTTGGGAACTGTGCCATCTCACAGGTTTTTCTTAGTGATTTTTGGGTTTTCGATTTTGCCATATAGGGCATAAATCGATTTTCTGATATTGTAAAAGCTCTATATTTTCTTAATAAAATGTCCTCTCATACTGCTGCACCGGTTTTCCCGTCTTGGGTTTTGTCCGGGGGTTTCTACCCAAAAAGATTGTGTCGTTTCTATTGATGTGATTGATATTGTAAATGGTTCTCAATTTTATATTTCGTTGCATACTGTAAATAAGTTCATGTGTGGTTATTTCTGTTAAATTTAAATATACTGTTTTAGCCCTAGTTTTGCTTTAAAGGAAAATTTACATTTATGTACTCACATAAATTATTTGTTTTGAAGAAATGTAGTAATGCATTCAATGGACCTCTCTCTTAATTGCTATTGTACTTGTTTCCTGCTATTGTTGTATGCATTTATTAATAATTTCACAAGGTTCATCCAAATCTTGAGTTGGAGATGCCATGATGCAAAATTTCTTGTTCCAAAGCTATAATGGAAAATCCTTTTTTTTTCAATTAAAGAACTTTAGATGGAATGAAAATAATTTTGAGGGACTATGCAAGCAAATATGACACGATGTTGACGAAATACATAAAAGATTTATACTGGCCACTGATGTGGAAAGAATAAAGTAGAAGGGTCTGCAACAAACTTAAATATAAATGTAATATTAACAACAACGACAACAATTATAATAAATTATATTAGTTATAACTTAACGAAAGATGAAAGGACATAACCAACCCTATTTATATGAAGCCCTCATTTATACATTTATCATTAATTCATCATTCATTCATCATCAAATATACTTCTACACAGTCATTTTTCACTATAGAATACTTTTGTGTTATAGCGCTTTCGCTACATTGTTATCAGAGCCAATATGACTTGGCCATTGTAACGTCCTCGATCACCTCGATGGCCTTTTGAGGCGACGGGAGACTTCTTGGAACAACCAAACCAATTTTTTCTTTCCTCCGATACCTTTCGATACGCTTTGCTTTGACCAAATTGATCACCGGAGCGACCTTAATCTCACATAATCGGATCCTTCATCAACTTTATAATCAATCTCGACTACTTAATTTGGCCTAATGGCCAAATTTGACGGCTCAGATGCAATCCCGACGGTTTAACTATCTAGATCCAACAGTGGCTAATCACTCTGATGGCTTAATCAAGCTTTCTTGACCTTTGTTGGCCGATCCTGATTTTTTGCTTCTAACTTGATCGTTTCAATGACCGCACAGTCGGGAGTCGAAAGTCGAAACATATGCACAACATCTATCACTTTCCTTGTCGCCTCCAACACTCCGATATCAGGACTCAGAACAATACAACGACATGACCGCAAGTCCACCATGACTTACTGATTCTTCACGTAAGTCCAAGGTTGTTCTTCACGTTTTGGATTCAATATGTGGCCGATGAAGCTGAAACTTGCTAGGAAGGATAGTATAGGTCCTTCAGAGAGATAAGAGGGTACTTGCAGAAGATTTGACCCCCTTTTGTGCCCTAGCGAATTGATCTTCTTCAGAATGGATGACACCCTCTTTCCTTACGTTTTTGCTGGTGGAGACTCTGAATGTGCTCAGAATGGAATAATAATCACCCAATATGCTGATGTATCCTTGCTGAGAAGAATGGAGGTAGCATGCAGAAGCTTACTGGATTCCTGAGGGCTAGCGAATGGATTTGGGATTTCTAGCTATTCCCCAGCAGCAAAAGGTGCACATGCAATAAACTCTCTCTTCGAGTGCTAAATGACCGAACCAAGAATAAAGAAGATGATGAATAGTTGATGATAGATTTGGATGATCTATCCCGAAGTGATTAGGGCAGATAGATTTCACTGTCGAAACCCCTTGTTAGCTGAAGGCTTTCGTCTCCAACCCTAACTTGCTGCCGCGACACCTATTGTTGCTGCTCTAGAAACCAAACTCAATAATAATAATCCTAGATGATCCCTTTGGTTTAATGACCCTTCTTATATAGCTTTAGCATGTACTTTTAGGGTTTGCGCCTTACTTTTTACATGCATGCAATTCTAATTTCTTGTTGACTTTAAGCCTGAAGAAATAAGGCTTGCTTTACTGATGACCTAATACTGAATGAGTGCTTTGCTATGCTCCTGGTGTCATATGTCCTAAGTTAATTCCCTTTCCTATAGTACCTGCTCGAACCTATGGGAATTAAATAGGTTAACGGGTGTTTTTGATGCTTAAGTAGAAGAGGACATTACATCTAGTGAGATCAATGGCCAAGATTAAATTAGCCATCACTTAAGTTTATATCACTTTTCACTTTATAAAAGTGATAACATTAAGTCAAAATCAAATTAGAATAATTAATGTATTTTCCCAAGTCCAAACCTACGAAAATCACATTAAATACATTTGGCTTCCTGTTTAATGTCTTCCTAGCATGCAATGACACATGCAATGCTAGAAAGATCTTCTTTGTTGCCACTTTCTAACACTTCCGCCACAAGGCCATTGTAGAGCCAATGTGGTAGGTATGGAAATACTTGTAGAAATAGGGAGTGAAACGTATACAACATATTTTCAGAAATGGTGGATACAAAATAGTGGGGACATGACAAACATCTCTCTCTCTCTCTTTATATATATATTAGTGTGTGTGCATGTGTTTATTTTAGTCATGGGGGATTATGAGCTAGCGACTTATATGCTTTCTATACCTATAGGGGTGTGGATGTGGTATAGGGGTGTGGATGTGGTCTTGGGAGTGTAATGGCTCTGTTTCCCACCTATTTCGACTAGGTGGCAACTCCATGTACATGAAGATGTACATAGTTGTACAAATGGTACCTTCGAAAATCTGAGGATTTTTTGTTCGCTTCTGC
>LPNX010559510.1:4556-37225 GCA_001517045.1 Pseudotsuga menziesii
TGTTAGAGGTGTCAAAAAAGGCGTAAGTTGATGGTTGAGAGCAGTAAAAGAAATGATACATCCCTGTCATTCTATTGATGATATTTCAGCATCTGTTAGTTGTTCTGTTATAAGCAGTAAACTTGTAGCACAAGCGATGCCTAATGAGCACGGTGTTTATTTTGAAAAAATTGTCAAAGGGTTGGGCTGTCATGATTTCCAATTGAAATGAGAAATTTGACAGACACTTGACAGACACACACAAAATACATTCCAAAACCCAAATTTGTAATAATGAAAAGGTAACTGGATAATACCTCTACCATCTCGACAACCCCACTCTCGTTGAACATTTTGGCAAGCCCTTCACTATCCACAAGTTTCTGCATAACCTGTAAACATAAGCCTCTCCCATACACTACAGTATATACATATAATGCAAAATAATTTCCATTCATCCAAGAATGCCTTTAAAGGAAAAAAATTACAAGCTCAAGGAAAATACCCAATCTTCCAAAATTAAAATAAAGAGAAAGCACAATTCCATAATCATAGGAAGAATGAAATCTCACCTTAAACACCTCTGGCCTTGTGCCTTTGATGCTAATTTCTTTGTCATTCCACTCCCTAGAGGACTCAAAAAACATGGATTTAAATACAGGGGAACATGCTGCCAGAACAACTCTGTGGGCATGAAATTTTTTCCCTGATACATCAAATGTGACATCCGCATTTTCAACATCTTCAACCAGTTCCCCAAATTGTTGACCCAAGTTTGATTTAGGGATGTGAATATAGTGCAATCTGGGGCCTTGAATAGCAGAAACCACAACCCCATCTCTCCTAAAGCAAGGGGATGGATCAGAAATCTCTCCCAAATCTGCATGTTCCTCTAAATCTGGAAGGGTATCTCTGTAAATAAAGTCAAGAGATTCTCCACGCAGAGGCAACTCAAGGGATTCTCCACGCAGTATTAACACAAAGGTCACACCAACTTAGGGTTCAAGGTAACCCTCGACACTCGACCAAATCCATGTTCAAGAGAGCAATCACCAAGACACATCGGAACAAGCCCTAAGTCTGTTATCTAAGTTATCTTCTTCATGCCAGACCAATGTGGCTCGAGATCTACGTCTCTCCTACACATTGGCTTCGTCCTTCCACACCAATTCCATGGACATGAAAGCATTAATTTTCAAGACTGTGCAGTTATGAAAGCAACAGTAGAGCTTACTATCCGATGGGGGATATTTCCCTATCTCAGCCCAACATATACGGATATCAATCTCAGTGCTTCAATATACTTTACGTTGCAGAAAGTGTATCAAGGTTTCCTCCTTAAAAGGAGTAGTGTTTCAATTGAGGGAGGTTACAGTGGAGATGCAAAAAACTAAGAGCCTCACACAGAGATGAAAAAGTTGAGAACCTCATGCAAGTCTCCAACTAGAATTCTTCATTTCACGCAATAGTTGAGAGGGAATTCACCACCCTCACACAAAGGAGAGAACTCGATTCACTCAACAATGAAGAGGTAAGTGAAAAATGGTTGTTGTCAAGAGACTGTTTTGCAAAGCATTGAGTCCGCATTCTTTTCTTCTGCGAAGTTACCTCCACCCTAACAAAAAGGAGAGAGCTCGATTCATGAGGAGTGAAAATTGGTTGTTGTTAGAGCCGTCGCTTAAGTGACACTTCCTAACGCGTCGTCGCTTAAGCGACGCTTAACCGACGGTTATGAGAATAGCCGTTGCGTAACCGATGCTTCTGGCCACATTTACAAAAAAAATTGTATCTTTGTGATTTTTGGTAAGTTTAAAAAGAGAAACCCATGCGCCGTCGGATTTTTTCGTCGGATTTTGGATCGAAATGTAGTATTGAAGCCAACATATGGGTTTATCAGGATACTGGCCAAGCCATCATGCCAGTTGGGTTTAACAGGATTCCAAGGAAATGGAAAAACTAACTGCTAAGCTAGCAAGCTCAATCCAGAGCTATGAACACCCACACCAGATCTAACCTTCCTTCTAAACACTTACACACCCAAAACAAGGAAGCATTCCCTTCTTTACTACATATTCCCTCAGGCCATGCATTCCCTTCCAGTGCTATTCAGGGTATGCAAAGAAGAAAACCAGGCCTCTAGATCGGTATGTGAGGTGCCTTCACACACTAGGTTTATCAAGCAAGTACAAACTCCATTTCCATTCCCCAAATCAGTTCAGATGCCAAACGTGGATGCACACACGGTGATCTCAGTCCTAGGATTTAGCAAAACGTAAGCAGAAGCCAAGTAATTACACATGCACATAGTAATTTATGAATTTCTGAACATTACTGGTGCCAGATTGACTGCTAAAAGATACCAAAACGAAAACGTTTGTTGGTTTTTCAAATCAAAGACATAGTTTGTATTCTTGGCAATTGGGTTCAGGAATGACTAGCAAACAGGAGGAAACATGAAAGGAAACAAATCCACACAGGAAACCAAAAATGTCGAGTGTCTAGATCGCCAAACATGAGAAAATCGTGAAGGGTTCATACTTCAAGTGGTTTTTCTTTCTTCGTGAATGAAGAGTACCCAGTCCAAAACGTCCCACACAGTCCAAATCCTAAGTGGAAGGTGAAACGCCCCTGAATGAGGGAAAGGCAGACGTTTTTGAGTTTTCTTTCTGAAGAAAATTTAAAAACGTTTTTCCTCGAAGTGGTGCTCTTCCCATTTCGAATTTTTCCCACTCTTCCAATCCCCCACTCCCTTATCTTTAGGAAAAATCATGCCCCCATCTCATTTAGTTGCGTTGACATAGCTAGCTGTAGGTTTTTTTAATTTAAAATTGCAAATTTAACATGGTGTTAGAACTTATAACATTCAGCTAGCATAAAATACCATTGTCCCAACCTTAATTGCCAAAACATAAACACTAAATTGATGGTGGGGCCTTTTCCTGGAGCTCCACACCATGATTATTTACATCCTTTATTTAAATGCAAACAGGGTCAAAATCGGGGTGTTATAATAAGCTATAAAACTCATCACATAAGAGAACAAGGAAGCCAATAATGCTTGTATTTGAATAAGGAAACCTGGATTAGTATAAGGGTTGAATATGTAATGACCTATGCAACATTAAAGTAGTAAACCTCTTTTATCACCTCAAAAGAGAACCACTAACTCAAAGATATCACTTGTGTTTAATGCACAATCCATGGACCCCAAGAAGTATGAGCAAACGGATAACATATAATGATTCTCAACAAGGATCTATTTTGAAAAGCAAAAAATCCATTCATAAAATTTGAGTATCCCCCTTTTGACCATATTGCCACAAAAACTAGCATCCCAAGGAAAAGTCTCCTAACAAGTTCTAACCAAGTGCAACTATGGAAAATTTACAATTGTCACCTAAGTAAAATTTCACTTCACTTTTAGTGAGGAAAAATAATTATACACTAAAGGGGTATTCCCTAAAATAACTAATGTTTGTTTGATTGATTAAGTTATTTGAATATTCCTTATAATACTTGTGAAATATATTGAGTATTTTTAAATTAATAAGATAAAGTGTTTTGAGTGGCATTTAAGTTGTAAGAACAAGAATTTAGCCACAATATAATTATGCATAACTCACTAAGATTATTGTTTCTTACAATGTTTTCCTTGCTTAAATCAAAATATAACATGAAATTGGGACATAACATGAAACCAAACAACATGTAAACATCCAATTAGCTATAAACCAGATCTAATTGTATCCTTGATTTGCTTATAAATCCTTAAAGATGTATATTTAAATGGACTTGAGATTATAAGAAAATTTAATGGTGTGAGAGTTGTTTAAATCCAAATATTGTTTAATGGTATATGCTAAGCAAAACATTATACAAATTAAGTCTTAGATTGCTGAGTAAAGTATTAAGTCTTAATGGCCATCACATAAAAATGAATTGAACTACTAAGGATACTGAAGAAATACTCTTGCAGAAAAGTCATTTTTCCATGTTCCTTAGGCTGTTCATCCATTGATGATATTATAAGGAATTATGTAGGATCTTTATATAAATAAAGTGCATTTGATTTTGCATCTTCCATGAAGGTTTTTTATTATAAGGATTTCTCTCACTCCCCAAAATCCCTAGATGTTCCAGGCACTACATTTCCATTGGTATAATCTAGGCCAAATGTAATACATTGTTGAGCCATGGTTATTCAAGGACATAAAATATACAAGGATCTTGATCTTCTAAGTTAAGAACCTACAAGTGAGGAAAATGGCATTACAAAATTGGGCATTTTTGTAGAGGTGTTGGAATATTTATCAGTGAAAAGTATTGATGACTTAGGCCATCTGCTCCTGAATGAAGACGAATTACAACAAGGGTAAGAGAGAACATGAAGATATTAGAGATGAAACATGTTATAAACTTGATAGTCCATTCAGGTGCCATATTAGTTATTACTTGTAGAAAAATGACTCAGAGGAGGTTGAGAAAGCTAAACATCAGGAAATTCCATCAAAAAATATAGATGGAATATAAAAAAGGTGAGGTATCAAGCCCATGGAAATTCTCCTAGTCAATATTCGACTCCATATCCTTGTTGTAAGGAAAAATATCCTATGACTGGGGTGAGGCCATCAACATACTAATTTAAATAACATAGACATCCAAAGTCATGCAAACATCGAGATATGGTTTGGATATAATGAAAGTAGGACTTGGAAATCAAAATTGTGTACCTTTCTTATGTAGATTGGTCCAAGATTTTAGTAACCCTTCAAATTCGGATTCCAAACCTTCAAATCCTTCACTTCAATGATTTCAAAATAGAAACAATACCTCCCTCAAAATATAATGGCTACATTAAAATAACTATGAATTGAGACAAAGATATAATCCTGCATTTAACCATACATTCTACCTATAAATTTGATGTGTTTACATTTTAAAGAATGCTTCAGAATTGCATATGTAATAGCAAGCATGAACAATTTTCTATACAACAGTTAAAGGTGCAAATGATAGCAAACAATTCGCAGTAAATCTCATATTCAAAGTAGGAATGCGAGGGACGTCAGAAATCCGACAATACCATCTTTGTCGGATTTGCATGGGATGTCGGAAATCTTACATGTAGTTCTGGCAATTTAAAAAAATTTAATCAAATTTCGTAATTTGAAGGTGAAATCCAACGACATAGTCTTTTTCATCAGATGTTGTTGGATTTTGGGTTAAAATTTTGTAGTGACTTTATTTAACTTCTTGTTGTCAATACACACCCTAATCAATACACAACCTTAAAGTCCCATCTTTATTCTTGAAAAATAATACCGGTTCTCCCCATGGAGACACACCTAGTCTTATATACTTTTTTTCCATTAATTGCTATAGCTACATCTTTAACTCACCAATTCTAGCTTGTTTTATAATGAGCTTTGGAAACTGAAGATTCCTCTGGAACAAGATCAATTGTAAAATCAATGTCTCTTTTTGCTGGAAGTCCTGGAACTTGATTTGGAAACACATCCTTGAACTCTTGCAACAATGGATAATCCTCTATATTTGGGCCTTTCTCTTCTAAAGAGTATAATATATGGGCTGCATATAATTGACAACCCCTCTTGTAAAATTTTCTTAATTGTAAGGATGAAATTTTCCTTATTGAAACTTACTTGGGAATTCCTCTTACCAATCTTTGCCTTCCTTCTTCATCAATGATTTCAAGAAATTTTTCATAATAGTCTACCTTTGCTCTATGATTTTCCAACCAGTCTATTCCAATAAGAGATCCATAGGACCTTAATGGTAGGACACTTAAATTTGATTTGGTGAGGTATCCATTCAACTCTATGGGGAATTCCATCACTACTTCACTCACTTTTCATTTTCCTCTATGGCTAATTGAACTAACCATGATTTTGTATGTTTCACTTTTCCAAGAGAACAACTTTCAACCACTTTTGGAGAAACATAACTATGAGTAGATCTTGGATCAATCAAAACATAAATGGATTTCTTAGCAATTTTACCTCTAACTTCCACTACTGTTGATTGATGGTTATCCAATGCTGCATAAATTTGTGGGGTTTATTTTTCCATATCCTCCACTGTAACTACTGCTTCTAAGTTGTGCAAGCCACAAGGGTTCTCTTTCCAATGTGAATGATCTTTAAGCATGCAGGGTTCTCCACATCCCCAATAATGAAGTGATCCTTTTTACCATTTTTCTACTGCTACTATGGGCTTCATTCCACTACGTGCTTGCTGGCCTTGTTGGAAATTCCTTAGATGATTTTTAAATGATTACTTGAATCCACTTCTCCTTTGGTCAAACCTTCCCTTTTTCTTTCCTTTTCATCTTGGATGAAGCTATAATTTTCATTTTCTACTCTCAGAGCAATGCATTACCATTCTAATGTCCACATTAAGAGTTGGTGGATTAACAAAATCAGTCCTATCTCTGAAATTTTGAGGTAGACTGGCAAGGAAGCATTGGATTTTCACTCTTTCATCTTTGATGTAATCCACATACCTCAATAATTCCAAAAAATTATGGACATGTTCTTCCATAGATTTAAGTCCCAATTTTAATTCATTAAACTCATTCCTCTTGTTATCATAATGTCTAGAAGATAGGTATTTTTCCTTGAAATACTTCTTAAATCGCTCCTAGGTGATTCTTCTTTCCTTGATTCCTTTTACTTGCACAAGGTGCTCCCACCAAATTAAATCTCTGCCATTCAGATTGTAAATGAAAATTTTGGGCTTTTCATTTCTTGAGTAGTTCTGAATTATAAAATATTTCTTCATCCTAAGAAGCCATACTTCTGCTCCTTGACCTGTCTTACTTTCTCCATCAAATGTGGGAGGCCTTGCCTTTTTAAATTCTCCTTATGGAAGTATTCTTCCAAATATTCTAGAAGTATGGTTTAGGATACTTCGAGAACCTCTGGAGTCACATGATTTACTAGAAAAAGACCTTGAAAAATATACCTTACGTTCCCTTCTCGAGGAACTATTTCTTGGACTCAATGTCCTCTTCCTAGAGAGAACTCTATAGCGTCTCTCTACATTTTATCCTTCTTGGTCCAAATTGCTTGGATTGGACCCAAGGTTTATCCTCTATTTCATATTAGTAAGGATCTGAAAAAGAGAAAAATTGATTTGGTTTTGTTCTTATTGAGCCTTCATCAATCTTTCATAAAAATTATCATAGTGTCAACCAAATTTTAAGGAGTGATTTGTTTCCTTCTCCCATTGTATTCTGTCTCAGTATTTTCCTCTTACATATTTTCTCCTAAGACATACTCATTGTGTTCATAGGGGTCTTGAGCATCATTCATGGTTACCATTTTCCTTTCAGAGCATCTTTCCCTCTGCCTGCTTCCCTCTGCTACAACTGTTCAAATATAGTTAACTGCAAGCACTATGCATCATGTAGATTTTATTAGACATATTAGCAATATATGAAATGAAAAATAAAATTATTATTTCAATGCAATTAGCCTCATGGATTAATTCTTGGATTCTTGTATTTTCTTTTCTTTTGTTCCATCTATGCATCTTTGGAATCTGCTTTCATTGACAATTTTTTTTGGTCAAATTAAGGTGATAGGAACTTTTTTATTTTGATCCCTTAAACACATGAATTCCTCATTCAAATTATGACTTCACAAAATTAATCCTCTATGGATAATATTTCCAACACCTATACCCATGCTTTATTCTCATTCAAGACCTAGAAATTGCACTCTCCCAAAAATGCTAATTCTGCCCAGTTCTGCACTTTCTCCACAGGTGCAATTTGGCCTTAGAGGCCAACTTCAACCACTTGTAAAAGTAAATCTAGAAAGAAGTAAACAATTTTTTCTATCAAGAGGAGTTATTACATACAACAAGGATCACTCAACAACATTTAAATCTTCGATCTGATGCAGCAATCAACCTTTATAAAATTTCGGGTCTGACTACTTTTGAACTTCCTCAAATTTCAAAATTTCACGCAAAATTGTCTCTCCCAAACCAAGAATCTATGGAAAATAGTTTTCTAACAGAAATCTATTTTGATGAGTAGGTGAAATGTTGAGTTCAATAATTTTCTTGGTTTCAACATCTAGGGTCACTTTTACCTCCTTCAAGCTTTTCATAATCCCCAAAAAGTGCTCAAGAATAGTTATTTTTGGCCTTCTTTTACACCCCTATCTGACACCCTTTGGAATTTGGTTCCAATATTCCATAGTTAACTTCTTTTCTTCTCCATGACCATGTCATAACAATTTCAGCCTAAAACGAGTTCCCATCGGGCCTCGAGACACCGATCTTTGAAAGTGACTAATTAAAAAATCCGACCAAATTGTAGCAAAATGGGATCAGGCCTCTCACTGGTTATTTTGTGACCTTGGTTAATGACATCCTAAATATTCATGTCTCACACAATTCTGATTTTAACTTCTCATTCTATGGAAAATAAATAAATTTCGGGGCTCTCTCTCTCTCTCTCTCTCTCTCTCTATATATATATATATATATATCCTGACATTCTGATCCTGACTTTTTCCATGCCTTTCTGACTTTTCCGATTGAAAATCAGTAATTGAAAGGTACAATTAATTCACAACGAGACATTCCCGACTTTCTGACTCCGACTACTATGTTTCGTACATCGGGAGACAAAATTTGACATTATCCAAGAAACAATATTAAAAAAACTTTCGACGTCGAAAACCTTCATGGGCATTTACATCACCGCGCCCGCGGAGTTTGTTCCGTGGACTCCACATACCAATTTTCTTAGATACACCCCATGGATGAACTTCATTGCGCCCGCAATCCTTTTCTTCACTGCGCCCATGCACTTTTCTCGCTATACTACTGCATACCCCTCTTCATGGATGCCCATGGAATATTCTCATCTATTCCCACAAACCTCTCTTCGTGGAATCTTTTATGCTTCTCCCCATGAAATATTCTTGATGATATCCCTGTAGAACTCTATCTGTAGTGCCTGCAGGTTCTAGGATTTGACCACTAGCACATCCTTCTATCATGGTCATTACACATCACACTCCTTTCACCTACATGGCACAGGAGGGTCCATCTCACATTTCTCCAAATTTTTATTGCAAAGGTGGTAGCGACTCACTAAGAAAGAAATTTTGGAGAGGTTGTTGTTGGAGCCATTGCCAATTAAAATTTAACATGCATACATACAATTTCTACCCAATGGTTTGTCCACCATAATTGTTTAGTGTGTAAGTTGAGGCTGCATTACTAAATCATACCCATTGATTGACGATTTCCTCCCCAAATATGTAATTCAATCTATTATTCTTGCTGGTAGAATCACTTTTTTAATTCTTAAACTCCATTGAACACCAACCATTAATTTAACCCACAATTTTAGCAAACATTTATCAACACCTCTTGTGCATTTTTTTCCTACCTATAATTGAATATTTTGGCCCCTTCATCCCAAGTGTTGCAACCATTAGCTCTGATACCACTCTATCACATCCCCTCCCATCAACTTGACCCACGGGGTGGAACATGAATGATGTACTGGATGCTAAATTTCATCCCCATAGCCAAATTATGAATTTCCTCAACAATTAAATGCATGTGCAAATGTAACAATAAAATACACAACGAAAAATAAATTCATTTCACACACGTCATGCATATATCAGCATATTCATCACATGCATAACAATGAAATCATGCACAGTGATAGACTCATTCTCATGGTATGCACAATCTTCCAAATGAATAATTTAAATGGATCATTTTATTCAATTCAAGATAAATCATAATTTTCCATAGCATAGGAATTATTATTAAACATAAACAACAGTAAGCACTTATCTTTGATTGAAGATGTCCAAGCAATTGGATATGGGAGAGCACGTTCCACCCAACCATAGGTCTCTGTCCAACCTATATTCTTTTAGTTGGGATACCACCCCTAAGTTGGGCCATGTATCCACTAAGGAGGAACTACTTAGGCTCACTCACATCCATAGACACAATCGGTCATGCTAAACCAGCATACCGTAGGGTTTTTCAAACATGAAGAGAGACATGGAAGGATATTGCTAAGCAAGTGGTCTCAACTACAAGTCTACAAGCATCTCAATTGATCTCAGCCATCCTTGGAACCCACATTACCTACCACACCTAACACAAGGAATGTTCCCTTCTCTGCTACACAGTCCCTTAAGTGCCCCTTCCTTCCAGTGTTCTTCAGGGCGGGCATAGAAAGGTCCAAGATTCTAAATATTCATATATTTTTTCCTTCACCCAGTTTATCAAGCACTTCTAACCTTCGATCTCTCTTTTACAATTCAATCCACTTTTGCATTTCTTGATCCTGGCCATGTGAATGTCAATCACGAAATTCAACTTCTAGGCCTCTAAATATGGGTCTTCCCAAGTATTTTTGGGACTTTGACACTCTCAAATTCACACCATGGTTTATGTCTATGGATTCCCCATTGGATTTTTCCTCTCACATGAATTTCTAGCCATTTTTGACACTTCAAAATGGGGCTTCCTTCCAAGTTATGATTTTTGCAAATTTCACTGTTGGGAATGACTAGCAAGATGGAGGTTGATGTTTGATTGTTCCACAATGGAATGTGAATGATGAAGAATGAATTTCCATGATGGAAATTGACTTATGGGTCAAGTAAATTGATCCCATACTCATCCATACGAATTTATGGGTTTTCCCATTCTTCATTAAATTCATGAGCTGATTTCCAAGCTACCTTCTTACAACAAAATTAAATATCAACAAGGGAGTGAAAGTGGGTTCTTAATATGACATTTGGAAATAGTAGGTTCAATCCCACAACCCCCTCACCTATCCTTAGTGGATACACACATCCCCCTCATTTTATTTGCTTCCCATAGCCAACTCCTGGTATTTTTATTTGTATTAAAAATATTTATAAGATTTTACAATTTTCCATGGCTTACTAGCACATGGGTGGAAAAATATAAAATACATGCCTTTTCAAAATCCAAGGATTCAGTAGCGAGGCCTTGGCCTTGAGATCCATGCTAGAATTCCATACATTGTGTATACACAATATTTACATAAAAATCCAATGCATTCTAAAGGTCAAAATGGGGGTATTACATGTTGAATTCGATATTGGCTCTAAGAAGTGTACCAAATTTTTCAGAGTAAGGTCAAATCAATATTACTATATCTATGTGTGAATTTGATCTGCAAGTGAGGAGATGGAAATCAATGAAGATAATTTTTCTATGATGAAGAAATAATCAAAATGTTATGACAAACCATTAAGGATATCCCAGATAGAAATGGAGAAGCTCTAGAATAAAATGAAGAAAAGAAGACAAATTGACTTAAAGATAAATAAAATATGAAGACCTAAACTAGCAAGTCGGCCCCAATAGAAATCCACAAGTTTACCCCATTGAGGAAGTTTCTAGTGAACCGAATAATATAATTAAAGTGCTGCACACTTCATTTGTTCATCATCACTCAACACATATTTTTCTCTCCACTTATGTGCACCTCCTAGGAAGGCCTAACAAAGGCTATAAGTATAATTTTGGGTCTTTCTTATTCTCTTGGAAGATTCACTACCCTTGCTAAGGTTTCTTGTGAAGGAGGGAGAACCTCTTTTGTGCTAAGGATCATCTTCATGATTAGTATTGTATTTGAATTAGATTGATTAATTCTAAGAAAAGTTTGTGGGTTTTCTTTCTATTGGGTTTCCTAGGGTAAAATAGTTGTGTCTCTTATGTATAGTTATCTTTCAACAATCCTTGTTTCTTTTGCAAGTGAATGTTGATTATACAAAGAAATTATGTGATGAAATAAATGTGTTAAGAATCATTGTGATAATAATGGTCAAGTATTATAAAATTGGATTAAAATTCAACAACGACTGCTAGTTAAACTAGTAGGCGGTGTACTGAGATAAGTGCTCAGGTGGTGCATGGAGATCAATGAACGTGGTGCAAAGGTGGTGATAGGAACACCAAAGGTGGTCCACCAAGTTGTTGTCAGTTGGCGATAGAAAATGTAATGAAAATTCTAAATAATGTAATGCTAAGGGTTAGGACTACTTATCTTTGATTAATGGTTCCTTTGTCTTAAACAAGGATTGATATGTATGCATGACATTAATTCTAGTGATTTGAATGATATTATATTATTAATATTTGAAGATGGTGCAAATGCTATCCTCCTCAGCCAGTACAGTGACTAAAAGCATTAAAGTTGGGAATACATGCATTAAAAACTTTTGGGACTACATGCATTAAAACTTTTTCCTTTGCCAAGAAGCTCACCGTCACCCAAAAAATAAGACCCCAAAGTTCAAATCAAATGGAATTTGAAACAAATAATATTAAGTCTATTATTTAATGGATAGAATAACAACTATTATATGAAAGATTGGTTATACCTAAAAAATTTCAAAAGCCAAAATGCAACTAATGTTAGTCAATATCGAATTTAACACAATAGCTATGCATAGTTGCATAGGGACTAATAAGTGGATAATCTAATTAAAGGTTTATGCAAATATTGTGTTATCCTCCCTTCAATATGCATTTAATTTCTTGTTATATTTGATTACAACCTTGTTATTCCTCTTTTTTTTAAAGAGCTACCAACTAGAATTCCCAATCAATTATGTTACATGCCATTTATTGCACACTTTTTACATTTCAATGTGTAATTACTTTAGTTCTCAACTTACAAGTGAGATGTGTCATTTAATTTTTTTGCAAACGTGTGTCACTTTAAAAAGAAATATTAACTTAAAAAATACAATGTTAGATCCAATTAAAATTTAAAACCATAAATACAAAGTTTTAATTAATTTTTATGTTTCATGCATTGGAACATGGTTATATTTTAATCCCATCGATAGAACGATATGGAATTTATCTTAATAATAAGAGGTCCCAATCCCATAAATGAGTAGATTGTTTTAATCAAATGTGGAATATAGTAGATTGTTAATTGAGATTAAGCCAAGCATTAACGATCTCAAAAAGTATTTATGAGACCCATTTTTTTGAGCTAGCAATTACTAACAAATTATTTTCAATTCATGCAATTTATCTAGCTATTTTTATTTAGTTATAAGTATTAGATTTTGATAGGAAGATCTTGGGACAAAAATATTCCTCACTTAGATTGCACAAGAGAAATATAGAGAAGAATAATAATTGCTATTACACAATGAGTTGAAGAAGAATATGAGAAATCTTCAATGAATATTATTCATCATTATCGGTGAATATGTAATAGAACATCAATGAATAATTCAAATACTTATGGAGGAAGTTGAACCTAGCAACCTAAACTGACTCAAGAGCTAACTCAGTGTGGGAAAATCACCACTAGAGCTCACTAATGCAACTCCGGATCATTGAAACAGTTCACAATCAATTAACTAAAGAGGGTAGGTGAGTAAATTCTCCCTACTTAAATCATGCAAACTGGCGCTAGAGAGGCTAGGAGTGATCTAACTGATGGGGATTGGAGTATAAATGGACATAACTGAATACCTATTGGAGCCAACTTCTAGACACTATTGGTGGCACTCCGAGTGGGTTCCTAATATATAGCGATTGATCCCTAGAGAAATAAAATTCATGCAGATAGGTGTAGTAAGTGGTCTTCATGTCCCCATTCCAATGGGTATACTAGTTGACAATGTTTCACTCACCTACTAGTTCCCTAGGTTGGGGGAGGAGGCATTAAATATTGCAATAAGGGAGCTATGGGACCCAAGAGAACCTTAGTTGATCATTTACACATTAATTCGAGCCATACAAATAATAAATATGGAGAAAACAAAGTGGAATTTCTTCATAAGGACATTTGGAGGTCCATGGGGTCTCAGGTGGCTAGATTCCTCCTTACACATGTCATGAATTAAACCCAAATTCAAAATTATGAGTGATGGAATGTTCTTGTAAGGTGAAGGGTCATCAAATGACATATCATGATCTCAAGGATTCAAATGGGTGAGGAGGAGTAACTCCTAGGATATAAGAGGAAGAGTCTAGGAAGAAACTAGGTGCCATGGGGAGCTAGATTCCCTGCCCTTTATGACAACAATGATGGAGGATTCTATGGAAAGTCAGACCTGATTGAAGACCTATGACAAAATGACATTTCAAGGCTAAAAATATCTTCCAATAGGGCGCATTTGGGACTAGGTGGCAGACATTCGAATTTGGTGGAAGATGAAGGGTTGAGGAGAAGGCTAAGTGGCATGGCAGTTACTAAACATCAAGGATGAGATGGAGGAATCCTATGGGAATGAATTCGACCTTGGAGGAAATTCAGAGGGTTATAAAAATATGTCATGAGCAATCAAAATGGATTTTATCATTTGTGAATTTTCCTTTCGAATTTGGAGAGCATTAGCTTGTCCGTTGCACGGTGAGTGCACACTTACCCTGCTAGTGAGCCAATTTCGAGAGAGTGAGATTCTAATCCAAGATTCCCATGTGAGAGGCCATTCAAAACTATCATTGGGAGCTTCATGGAGTTTTTTTCTGGATATAGGAGGATTCTACTATTCGTGACCCATCTCTCCTCCCATTTTCTCAATTTTCAATTCCATATTTCCATGTTTTTCTATGAAGGCACACTTGTGTGAATGGTGGTTGCGCCCCATTGAGTTCAGTTGATGCCCAAGAATGGATGAATGATTCATGGCTCTATAATATGTCTCTCATACTCTCTATAAGTCTAAATAAGAAGAAACACTTATGCAAATGTCCACATTTCCAATCTTTATTGTGACTAGTTTCCATGCAATGATTTTCCCTTTCAATGGAGATTGTATATATGATATTATGACTTGGGTCAATGTTATATGATGTTAGTGATATATTGAAATGATGTAAATGGTATATATTCATCTTTATCTGTTACGAACCATTATATGCACCATTTATGAGTCGAAGTTGAGCTTTTATGTGTCATTTCCCTTAAGAAAATATCACTGAAATTATGCATTAGAATATGAAGCTTTAATCCTCTATTGAAGAACTATTAACCACACCAAATGACGGTAAATGAAGTATAATTATAGTCCCCATATGATTTTCTGAAATTTGGGAGGGTTTCATAGGATTTGGAGATCCATTTATGCCCACACCCTAGGGGGAATTGCATCACAAATTGCTAGTAATTTTTCCCTTTTTGCAATCATGCAAAAATTGAGTTGCAGATGTATATGACCTATCATAAAAATATCATAGAGTCAATTTAATATTCCTAAGAACCCCCACTCTAGTCCCTACCAAATATGAGACACTCTTGAGCCATTCAAATCCCCCAGAGTCAAAACTAGTCAAGACAATTTTTCCAAAATTCCGCCTTTGTTGGGAATTTTTGAATTGGGACATTACAGTGGTAGATGTCCACTAGATGTGTCCCCCATGCACCGGTGAAGTGATGAAGAGCTCATAATCTAGGGAAACAAACAAATAAACTTATGTGGTCAAAGGGATGATTAATAATAATCCCAACACCCCCCTTTAATCCTAACTTTGGACAACCTGGGCCTTGGTAACTAACACAAAAAGGTCACCCATACAATCTAAATGTAAGAAATTATTTGTCTATGTAAACTAAGGAAAAATGCAAAACCACATGGAGAAAATCCTTCCTAAAAAATGGACATGGCACATAATTTAAATGAATATCTTCACTCTATATTGTTATTCACTTGAATAAGCTGATTGTACTTATTCTTGGTGAAAACATTTGTAGAGTTTTTGTAGATGCCTTGATCATGTATCAATTTTCCAATGTTGTGTAGACAAAAACATGAGGAGAAACCACTTGAAGCTCATCTTATGGTGATGAAGGAGCATCATATGAATGATTCTTGATGTGTCAACATAAAATCTCATATCTAAACATAAAATAAGAGATGGAAAAGAGATTCATGCAATCATCTCCTGACCAAACAACATCAATGAAATCAACATGCTCAATTTCTTATGTAGCTGCATAATGGTGAACCCGATCATGAACCTTCTTTCCAAAATGATGGGAAACCTTTCTAATTTTGTAATAGAGATTATGAGGCTCTGAAATACCAGAAATTAATTCATATGGAATAGAAAAAAACCAAGGTATAGTGGCTCCAAAATTTGGTTGAGTCACAGTAGGAAAACTAGGTGCAACTAGTCTACATTGACAATTGGGAAAATATGGAGAGTATAAGGATATGAAATTTGACCTATTAAAGGTTATATCAGATCTAAATGTATGTAACATCATCCCACATATAGATAATGATATGGAAAACCAACCAATGCCAAAAAAAAAAGATATGATAACAACTTTCACTTGTAGGGTATTTTGGGCATCAAATGGATGGGATAGGGGTGTTATAAGTTGCATATCAACCTGCAAACCATATTCTAAATAATATAAAGAAGAATTTGAATGGAGTTTGAAATATTTTGATGAAGGCAAGTCAGAAACAAGTGATAAAAAACTAGTATTGAGAGGAGATGGCTCTGGGAGACTAATAGGTATCTTTTCCAAGGGAAGAATGGAGATTTCCTGATTATGATATATCAAAATGAGTATCAAAATATGAGACATCAAGAAAATATTTAATTCTGGCAACCAAAGCATGACAATAATTACCTTTGAAGTGCATAGTGTGGCAGTGCTCCTAGGGATCATCAGAATTTTTCCTTCCTTCTTTTCTTGCAAAATATGGAACATCAATATTTTTCCTTTCGAGCAACTGAATAATGATGTCCATATTCTTCTTAAAGCAATATTTTTCATTGTGAGAAGGTTTTCTGCAATAGGTACACTTTGATCTTCCTTTCTTGTTTCCCTTCTTCTGGGAATTTGATCCTTCATCAGTAGAGTAAGATCCTTCATCTTCGGAGTCTGACATTGGTTTCTTCTCCTTCACTTCTTTCCTTTGGAATTGAAATTCTTGATTTCAAGAGCTATAAGTGCATGATTATTTGAGGTTTTGAGAGTCCCCATTTGAATCAGTTTGACTTTCTCTTGAGTGAGAGAATCTATGAATGAGTCCAAGGATGCATCCTCCAATTTCAAAATGCAAGCTTAGTAGCATGGAATGTTGACACAAAAACTGAGTACTATGGACCCAACTTTGATAGGATGGAGAGGATTAATTGATCTTCTTTCTTCTCAATCCCACACTGCTTGAGAAAAAGAACTAGTGACTTAAAATTTGTGATGAATTTCTCAATGGTTTCGAATTCACTTGGTCCTAATTAGATTAACTCACTCTCCAATTGATTTCCTCTAATTTCATCTTGTTTTCCAAAGAGGGATTCAAGTTTGATCCATGCTTCATTCAAGCCAGTTAATCCTTCAAGATAGAAAAGAAGTTATGGAGAGAGAGAGCGAGCAATCCATAAGCTTCATTCTTTCTATTATGCCACATTGCTTTCTCAACAATTGCATTCGGCTCGATTTCTAAGGCGATAATAACTTTGTAGAGACATATGTTGCGCAACAATATCTTAATCTTGGCTTTCTATTCATGGTAATTGAAGTAAGTGAAGGTCACTATCTTAGATAGATCCATGATTTGTTGCTGTGCTATTGGTGAGAGAATTGAATACTTGCACAAAACTAGAAATAATTTTTTTGTAAGACAAATCAACTTCTACTTCAAAAATGAGCACATTCTCTGGGTGCAACACAACTGGATAGACTTCTTTGGACAAAATCCAGAGGGAGCAATGCAATTATTCTAGGAATTATGTGGAACCCAACTATTTTTGGTGCACTAATGGAAGTATCTGAGGGAAATTATAATATCTTGACTAGGCTCTGATACCATATTAAATTCTGATTGGAAGATCTTGGGACATAAATAGTCTTCGCTTAGATTGTACAAGAGAAATATAGAGAAGAAGAATAATTGCTATTACACAATGAGTTGAAGAACAATATGAGAAATCTTCCATGCAATATTATTCATCATTATGGGTGAATATATAATACAACATCAAGGAATAATTCAAATACCTAAAGGGGCAGTTGAATCTACCAACCTAGACTGACTCCAGATCTAACTAAATGTGGGAGAATCACCACTAGAGCTGACTAATGCAACTCTGGATCACTGAAGCAGTTCACAACCAATTAACTGAAGATGGCAGGTGAGTAAATTCTCCCTACCTCCCTTACATCATGCAATTGGGTGATAGAGAGACTATGAGTGATGTAACTGATAGGGTTCAGAGCATAACTAGACATAACTAAATACCTAATGGAGTCAACTTCTAGACACTGCTCGTGGCACTCCAAGTGGGTTCCTAATATATAGGGATTGATCCATGGAGCACCAAAATTCATGCAGACATGTGTAGTAAGTGGTGGATGTCCACTAGATGTGTTCCCATGCACTAGTGAACTGACAAAGAGCTCCTAAGCTAGGGAAATAAATAAATAGACTTATGTGGTCAAAGGGAGGATTAATAATAATCCTAACAATAAGTAGTATAGAATTTACATTAAAATTTTAATGATTGTTTTTCTTTTATAGTGTACCTTAATTTACTTTATATTTGTGTTTATATTGAAAATGTATTTTTTGATTTGTTCATCATATTACTTTGGATCATTGAGACCAATCATTAATGTCTTATTTAAATTTTTTTTTATAAATTTTATGAAAGCAAAATTGACGTTCCCTTATTTATGTAAACATAAATTTACATGCAATTAAATTATTGGAACATCATGAATTTTATTTTTGATAAACAACGATAAATGCCAAATTTCAACACTACTACGTGTTTCGAACTTTTTGTCTAACTATGTATAAATGGACTAGTTTAATTACCCTGAGCAAATGTATCCTTCCAAATTCTAGGTTTCCCATCAAAGTAAAATCAAGCAATAACTATGTAGCCATTTCCTTAACTACATCTTAATTGTTAGTTTCAATGTTTTTCATGAAACTAATATATGGTTTGAGAATTTGACTATGCAAAGAACAACTAAGAGCACTTCACTGAGGTGAAAATCTAAGGCACTCATAGGGAGGTTCAAAGTGTTACAAGGGATTTATAAGAAAAAGGACTCAATTCAAACAAGTGACATGGATTTTGAACATAGTTTGAAAGGGAGCTTGGGAATGTAATAGTTGAAGTATATGGATTTTGAACATGGTTTGAAGTGAGCCTCGGCATCTAAGTAGAGTTGAAGTGCACAATGTTGAATTTTTTTTAGAAAAGTTAAAAAGAAATAGTTTAAGATATGAGTACGGAATCTAATATATTAGACACAGTGGATGATAATATATTTAAGATAGAAATCTAATATGGCATAGATTTCCAAAAATCTTATTAGATAACTTGTCCAGAAACCATTTTTTAAAGCCAATAATAATGTATCATGTGAGTGGAGACATGTATCGTCTTTTATGCATGGAAATTGTACTTGGTCATTGTTTAGTAAGCTTGACCTATGTTGTCGATGGACTTTGATGGATAATAAAATTACTCATATTTTATTCTCCCCCTATGCAATTTTCCTAAAATTGATGTCATCATTTGATCAACCTAAACCTTTAACACTTATGCCATCCAGACGTCTTGTTGCCGATGAAATTTAATAGATAATAAAGTTGACCCAGTTTTGTTATACAAATATTTTATTTTTCCCTATGCAATTTTCCTAAAATTTCCTAAAATTGATGTCTTCCTTTCATCCTAAACCTAAACCTATAACACTTATGTCATCCATCCCGTGACAAAAATAAAATATTACCATTTGATATTCTTTGAATTTATTCGAGAAATACATTCTTGAGTGGTGGGATATGAGATGCCTTTTAAGTTAATTAAAAATATCTACGACTAAGGTAGATGGCAAAGTTGATGGAGTAACAACTAAGTTAGGGTTTACAATTCTTATGAAATAAAGTTGAAAATATATGGCAATTTAACAACACTTTTGTAATCTTTTACCATTAATGGAAATGAAAACCCATTTAAGTCCTTTTTTAACAATCAATTTTCTATCTAATTAAATATTTAACATTAAACTTAGATAATATGTGCGATGCCGATCTTAAACTTAATTCTATATTACTTAAAAATCCAACCATACCAACTAATATTATACATAATTTATGTAAAAAAATAAAAAAATATATAATAATTATTAATATCTTTTCAAATTTATAATAATAAGGATACAAGTATATAAATTATTATATAAATACAAACTTATTATTATTGTTATTATATAAATTCATAATTATTATAAATTATTATTATAATAATAATTTATAATAATTGTTATCATTATATTATACAAACTTGAATCATTTAAATAAATAAAAAGCTAAATTGGATATGGTCATAAGCTAAAAAATAAAATGTAATATGATCATAAACTAATTATTATACTAAACCATTTATGTTGTATGAAACAACCAATCTACAGATCATTTTGAATTTGAAAATCAAAACTAAGTTTAAATACAGACTACTCAATTTGCACATTGAAGTCACCATGTTTTTTTTAAGTGGTAGTGTTACAAAAAAAGTGGTAGTGTTACAAAAAAAGTTACAGTTTAGAGACACAGTCCTGCTCAAAGAGAAAAGCAGGTAGAGCATTTTGTCATAAGAGACGAGATGAAAGTGCTCTTGATGGATTCCTCAGTTTGTCAAAAGAGATCATGCAGTAGAATTTATGGGCCTACCACAACCGTGGCTTAGGGAAGTTAGACCAAGCATAGGAGAAGATAAAAAATTGTCTAAGTATGGAATTATTGGTAAAATATGCCTAAGTAGCCTTAGGGAAATGCACGCCATAGCTCATTGGATGATGATAAAAATATTCTGAGAGTGTGGATCTCTAGAGTGTTGTATGGTGCATCCAACAATATCATTAGCCTGACCAAAAAGGATTTCAGGAAGAATATATCAATCTGCCAAATGTGCCTCTCAGCCATATTTGCACTACTATAGAAAAATGCCCGTGAAGGAGAGAGTAAGGAGCTCCAGAAGATGAAAGTGAACTTGATGCTTTGTTGAAGAAAATGCCTGCAACACAAATGCTTTGTTGAAGAAAATGCCCACCACAAATGCTTTGTTGAAGAAAATGCCCACAACACATGGAGATATTGTAGGCTGTTGTTTTGTCTACTCAACCATGGTCTCATTTTGTCCAAATAGAGCTCGAAGTAGAATTTATGGGCCTGCCACAACTGTGGTTTAAGAAAATTAGACCAAGCATAGGAGAAAATAAAAAATTGTCAAAAGTATGGAATTATTGGTAAAATTTGCCTAACTGGCCTTAGGGAAATGCATGCCACAACTCATTGGATGATGATAAAAATATTCTGAGAGTGTGGATATCCAGAGTGTTGTATGGTGCATCCAACCATATCATTAGCCTGACCAAAAAGGATTTCAAGAAGAATATATCAATCTGCCAAAAGTGCCTCTCAGCCATATTTGTACTACTACAGAAAAATTCCCGCCAAGGAGAGAGAAAGAAGCTCTAGAAGATGAAAGTGGTATTGATGCTTTGTTGAAGAAAATGCCCACAACACAAATGCTTTGTTGAAGAAAATGCCTGCCACAAATGATTTGTTGAAGAAAATACCCGCAGCACATGGGGATATTGTAGCTTGATGTTTTGTTTACTCAACCATTGTCTCATTTTGTCCAAATAGACCGTAAAGTATAATTTATGGTCTTGCCACAATTGTGGTTTAGGGAAATTAGACCAAGCATAGGAGAAGATACAAAATTATCTAAGTATGGAATTATTGGTAAAATCTGCCTAATTGGCCTTAGGGGAATGCACGCCATAGCTCATTGGATGATGATAAAAATATTCTGAGAGTGTGTATCTCTAGAGTGTTGTACGGTGCATCCAACCATATCATTATCCTGACCAAAAAGGATTTCAGGAAGAATATATCAATCTGCCAAAAGTTCCTCTCAGCCATATTTGCACTACTGTAGAAAAATGCCCGCTAAGGAGAGAGAAAGAATCCCCAGAAGATGAAAGTGGTCTTGATGCTTTGTTGAAGAAAATTCCCACATCACAAATGCTTTGTTGAAGAAAATGCCCGCCACAAATGCTTTGTTCAAGAAAATGCCCGCAACACATGGGGATATTGTAGGCTGTTGTTTTGTCTACTCTACCATGGTCTCATTTTGTCCAAATAGACCCTGAAGTAGAATTTACGGACCTGCCACAACTGTGGTTTAGGGAAATTAGACCAAGCATAGGAGAAGATAAAAAATTGACCAAGTATGGAATTATTGGTAAAATATGCCTAACTGGCCTTAAGGAAATGCCCGCCATAGGTCATAGGATGACGATAAAAATATTTTGAGACAGGGAATCTATAGAGTGTTGTATGGTGCATCCAACCATATCATTATCCTGACCAAAAATTCTTCTAGGAAGAATATATCCATCTTCCAAAAGTGCCTCTCAGCCATATTTTCACTGCTCCAGAAAAATGCCCACCAAAGAGAGAGAAAGAATCTCCAGAAGATGAAAGTGGTCTTGATGGATTCACCTTGTTGGATTCTACCCAATGTGTATCTCACTTTCCAAGTTTGAAGGAAAAAATAAATCACCTTGGTGACCTAGGGTTTGAAGAGAACTGGTTAAGTGTTAGACAAAGAGTTTGAGAGACCACTTGGAAATGCCCACAAGGGTGTGTTCCTTTGATGATAAAATTCATCAAATGATATGGTCCTGTTCATTGTTGAAATGGATATCTAGCCATGCTCTTTTGTTTTTCTTTAGGATATATTTTACATTAATATAATTTATTTTCCACATTGTAGCAAGAATAACAAAAAGACCGAAATTAAATATTTAAAGGAATAAGCTTGCAGCAAGAAACAAATTAATATGCGGTAAATAACAATAATAGCAAGACGATTTATTAACTCAATTAAGGAAAGGATAAGTTTATGTATTTTATTCAATGCAGTTCCTAAGATTTCATTCCTCAACTTGCATTTCTAAGCATGCATTCCTTAGCGTGCATTCCTAAGCTTGCATTCCTCAGCTTGCTTTCCTTAGTGTACATTCACAAGCTAGCATTCATCAGAGTGCATTCCTCAGTGTGCATTGCTAAGCTTGCATTTCTCAGCATGCACACCAAACCAACCACAACCGACGCAATTCAATTTGGGTCGTCACATACTATGGCAATAGATGAAACAGGGGCGTCTTGCACCATGGAAACAAACATAGGGGCCTTCTCTACCACAACATCAGGAGAAGCGCGGGTTCCTAGGTTGAACAGTTCACGGTGAAAAAATTCCAAGATAATGCTGGTGAATGAAGTGATATAAGCATATGGCTAACTGGTATGTAAAATATCCTTTTAAGAGCAGGAGTGGATAGGTTTATTTTTGGGCATTTTAATTATCAAAATGATGAGATAGATGATGCCATCAATAGTTATGATCATGGGGCTATGGAATTGCATATTTTTGGGAAGAGGGTTCATATAGACCCCGATTTGATTGCCAGAGCAACCAAAATTCCATGAAGAGAGGGGGAAATGTTAAAATCGTGGAAAACCCCCAAGGAAGAAAAGATTCAGATGGCCAGTAAAATTTGTGGGAAACAGGTTGTTGTTCCTAGAAATGGTCTAAAAATGGAATATGTTCCTCAAGGAATATACAAATCCATGATTCAGATTATCCTTGGGACCATTATGAATTACCACAAGCAAAATGATATTTCGGGTGATTGCATGAAGCTGGCCATACACTGGGTTGAAGACATGGCCATAGATGTCCCTCATCTATTGGATATGAAATTGCACTTTGGATTGCAAGATAGTAAACTGAAGAAGGTCAAGTTCAGTTACCCAGGCACACTGCAAAAAATTATTGATTTATGTCGATCCAATGTTGTAGGGTAAAATTCTATTAGAACATACATTAGGAAGCCTAAAGAACAACAAAAAAATGAGGAATTACCTCAACCATCTTTAAAGAACAATGTATAAGAAGTTTCTATTGTCACTACATTAACAATACATGGACAACCTTTAGAGGACAATATGGAACTTGTGGGAAACAACATGCCTTCACTTTCCCTTGAAGAAGATGTTGCTGTCACAACTTTGGTTGGAATGCATGGAAATCAAAATGCAGATCAATGGGAGGAATTTGTGAACAATGATATGGACCATTCACCGACAAGTGATGAAGACCTAATTCATGCCAAATATGGATTTGATGGTAGATTTGTTTTTTCTTTATTTGATAAAATGGTACATTTCAAAGAACAATCTACCTTGTGGGAGGATTCCTTCAAAGCTAGCGACAAATTCTTGATTTGGTACATCGTGTTACAGGTTTAGAGAAAAGAATTGTCGAAACTGAAAAAATAATTGTCCAAAAGGATCAACTTATTAAGGATCAATGTTCTAAATTTACCGTAGTTCTAGCATAATCGATTTTTGAACTTGACAGATTGAAAGACATGTATTAGGATCAAAACAAAAAAGATGAGGAAACTATAGGGATACTTGAAAATGAGCTAAGAAAGAGGCCTGAAGTTTTGAACATGCCACCACTGAAGACTATATTTGGTAAGGAAGCAGAACTTTGGCAAGAATTGAAGCAGAAAGAAATGTTTATTGCAGGTTTGAAGGTTGAGTTTGAAAATGCATTGAGAGAAATGATCATTAAACAACAAAATGAGACTACAAAATAAGATACAAGATTGGGAAAATTGAATAAAACAATTAAAAAAAAATGAGTTGCTACAAAAAAATAGAATTGAAAGGATTTTAGCAACTCTCAAAGCTAAAAGTGCTGGAAGAGGAAAAAAATCAACAGTCAAGGGTAAAAAAATTCTGCACACCAGAAGAATCAACAGTCAAGGATAAACAAGGCTTCACACCAGATGAATTAACAGTCAGGGGTAAACATGTTTGCACACCATATGAATCAACAGTCAAGGGTAAACAAGTTTGCAGACTAGAATCCTATCAACAGTCAAGGGTAAACAGGTATGCACACTAGAAGAATCAACAGTCAAGGGTAAAAAGGTTAGCAAAACAAAAGAATCCAAAGTCGAGGGTAAAAAGACCATCAGTACACCAAAACTTTTTGGCAGTACAAAACTAGGTGTTGTAACTATGGAGAACTTACTCCAGTTTCAGAAGTCCTTGCAACAATGAGAGATGACCTTGAATGAAGCTGTTTCAACCATAAATGCTGTAGAGTTTACATTTGGCTCATCAGATCCAACATTGAAGAAGAAGATAGAGGAGAAGAAGGCCGAAATTAGAGATCTTCACCAAAAACTATTGGAGAAGGGAAAAGCACTACATTTGGGATGTGATAGTGAGATACAAGATTTGAAATCCCAAATTAAAGCTTTGTAGAAGAAACCTATGGCATAAGAAATATTGTATACTCCGTTTGATAGCGATTTGAGGGCACAAGAGCTCGAGAAGGAGGTACAACAGGTCAAGAGAAAATTAAGTGCACTTCAACCTGAGCTGAAGTGGACAAAGGATGATCTTTAAAGAAAGGAAGATGAGCACTCAAAGCAGAAAAATAATAATGTAGAGACGTTGAAGAAATGCCTAGAAGAAAAAGATAGATTGCATACAAAAGTGATAAATCTTGTAAACAAAGTGAAAGAGCAAGAAAAACAATTAAAACATATGGTCAATGAAGATTCTGTAGATCTGGAGGGTTCTAGAAAAGGAAAGAGAAGCTATAACGAGTTTTCTTATTCTAAAAAGGAGGAATTGCAAAAATCTCCCAAGCAGCCTAGAGTTCTAAAATAATACGGTGTACATTTGATGTCTATGTACATAATAATATTGTTGTAATATAAATTGTCAGTATTTCTCTGCAATGCATATATTTTGATATAGTTAATGTGTTTCTAATGTGTAATACAAGTGTAATGTGTAATCCATATGTGCATTTTTCCTATATTTAAGAGAGTTTAATGTGCAACACATATTGAGAAGTGTGTATGAAACTACAAATGATGAAATATATTCTTCGTAATATATTCTACAAATGAATTGACATATGAAATATTCTTGAAATATATTCTACAAATGAATTGCAAGATCATCATTTCATGTTATATTGAATAAATTTCACTATAACATAGACATGGCAACCATTTCTACAAACTCTTGTACTCATTTCTCTAAATTATATGATCTACAGTAAAATCCAAGTCATCCAAAACAACAATTGATAGTATTTTCGAAATTTTCATTGCGAGAAGTAAAAATGCACACCAATTCCAATCGAAGTACACTGTAGGTATGAAATTTGGAAGTTTGCATACAGAAACCTAATTAGACTAGTATATTTTTAATTTGAGACATAAACTAAACTTCTATTGTGAAATAAGAATGGATCCAACATTTGAAATGAGAACATAACAACTGTAAATGTTGGCTTCTTGTTTACGGGCATCATAGTTTGGAAACCAATCTCATGGCTTTGCAATTTTGTAGCATATGTATCTTTTTTATTATATTATAAATCATCATCGTTCCTTACAGAAATTAATAAATGAGAACATAACATATATAATACATTCCGAGGAAAAAAACAGAGATAATGAAAAAATATAACCAGATTGATATTGAAGAAAGTTTTAAAATGGTACCAAGAGCATTTTTTATTATATTATGATTTCATTATAGAGCAGAGGGATAGTTTACAGTTGAATCAACAACATCAAACAACTCCTTCAATAATAACTATCCCTACTACCTATTAAATTCTATTTATAGACCTCAAGGGTCGGATTGACTATGTTACAAATGGATTTCATTTGGGTGAAAATGAAAAGTTGATTCACTCACGAGCCAACCCATCCTCTGATGTACTTTCCTGGATTCAAACAAAGATAACAATTGTAAATGCGTAACAAGGCTAACACGATAGTGCAACACAGGGGGGAAAACATGGCTGAAGTGGACATGTTTCAACACTAGGGGTAGAAAGGGTACTAGAAGAGGAAGTTGCATTCTAGTTATTTGGATGGGAGATACGAGTAGAGAAGAATTATAACAGAGATGCACAGTGCGTGAGAGGTATCGTATGGAGAAAAGGGAAATACCGATGAAAGAAGAAAATGATAAGGAAGAGAGAAATGCCAAGAGAAAAATGGCTTTACGGAAAACAACATGCAATACCCATCTGGTAAGGAGAAATTAAAAGCTTGAATGGAAGAAATCAATCCTGCTATGCCACCGAGAGGGAATGCTTAGGTTGTTGAAGAGGGATAGGTGTTGACTCAGTGCAGGAAAGACTTCACTAAGTGATGGGAAAGGAATGTCAAACGAACATAAGAACAATAATATGGAATGGAACTGCCAATGAAATCCATTGAACCCAGTTGAGACTGTCTCCAATTATTTCCAATTCTACCCATTTCACTCATATTATCACTGAACTCAAATTTGCACACATCTGCGGCCATACTGGACACAAATTAATGAACATAGAGAATGGAGTCAATACATAGCCTACTGATAACAATGGCCCCTATTTATCAATCTTACATAAGAAGCAGCATGATTGGTAATTGACAACAACTGCTAGGAAGGAATCCATGGGGTCAGGCCAAATCTGGATATGTGTACTGTGTTGGCCCTTCGAATAATTGAAAGGTGGGAAAAAAGGTTAACCATGAGGTAATGCTGAGTTCATGTCTAGGTGATGCAATCATTCTCAATTCCGTCAGAATCCGACTCAATTCAGGTTCATCGAATCATAGAATTTGATGGTTTGTTAAGAGACGTATTTGACACTAAGTTGAAAGTTCAGAATATGACAGGTGCAGAAAAGCGAAAACTGCCATTTACAGGTTTATAAGATTATATGACATATTTTACACTCAATTAGTTCAACACGTGTATGACAGGTTGAGGTATGGGACAATGAAATCAGGCATGTGCGTGCGTTTTACTAAAGTAAGTCAATTTTGGATTTCTTTACTCAAATGCATTCCCAACATGCAAAAACTGTGGTTTAGGGAAATTAGACCTGCAAAAACATGCAAAAACTGCAAAAACCGTGGTTTAGGAAAATTAGACCAAGCCTAGGAGAAGATAAAAAATTGTCCAAGTATGGAATTATTGGTAAAATATGCCTAATTGGCCTTAGGGAAATGGCCGCCACATCTCATAGGATGACGATAGAAATATTATGAGACTGTGGATCTCTAGAGTCTTGTATGGTGCATCCAACAATATAATTAGCCTGACCAAAAAATATTTCAGTAAGAAGATATCAATCTGCCAAAAGTGTGTCTCAGCCATATTTGCACTGCTCCAGAAAAATGTCTACCGAGGAGAGACAAAGAAGCTCCAGAAGATGAAAGTGGTCTTGATGGATTCACCTTGTTGGCCTCTACCCATTGGGAATCTCACTTACCAAGTTTGAAGGAAAAACGAAATCATCGTGGTGACCTAGGGTTTGAAGAGAACTGGTTAAGTGTTAGACAAAAAGTTTGAGAGACCACTTGGAAATGCTCACAAGGGCGTGTTCCATTGATGATAAAAATCATCCGATGATATGGTCCTGTTCATTGTTGAAATGGATATCTATCCATGCTCTTAGTTTTTCTTATGGTGACTAGATAAGGAAAACATCAACATGGAAAAATAGAATAAAAATCTTATTTTGCATACTAAAGATAGAAAAAATGGCTAAGAGTTGTAAAGGAGCTAAGTGATTCCCACACTAAGGATGATGCTCACATGGCATGGCATGGAATATATGATGATGTGGCATGAAGTCGAAATCATTATTGCATTATGAAATCGTTCTGGAGAAATACGACAAATTAGTGAAAATCAAGAAATTGGCTAAGTATGGGAATATTGGTCCAAGTAGCTGTGAGAGGATGCTCGCCACAAATGGTTTGTTGAAGAAAATTACTGGACATGGGGATATTGTAGGCTATTTTTTTGTCTACTCAACCATGGTCTCAGTTTTTCAAAAGACATGATCCTGAAGAAGAATTTATGGACCTGCCAAAACTGTGGTTTAGAGAAATTAGACCAATCCTAGGAGAAGATACAAAATGGTCCAAGTATGGAATTATTGGTAAAATATGCCTAAATGGCCTTAGGGAAATGCCCTCCACATCTCATAGGAGGATGATAAAAATATTATGAGACTGTGGATCTCTAGAGTCTTGTATGATGCATCCAACCATATAATTATCTTGACCAAAAATACTTTCAGCAAGAAGATATCAATCTGCCAAAAGTTATTCTCAGCCATATTTGCACTGCTATAGAAAAATTCCCGTCGAGGAGAGAGAAAGAAGCTCCAGAAGATGAAAGTGGTCTTTATGGATTCACCTTGTTGGCCTCTACCCATTGGGGATCTCACTTGCCAAGTTTGAAGGAAAAACGAAATCACCTTGGTGACCTAGGGTTTGAAGGGAACTAGTTAACTGTTACACAAAGAGTTTGAGAGACCACTTGGAAATGCTCGCAAGGGGGTGTTCCATTGATGATAAAAATCATCCGATGATATGGTCCTATTCATTGTTGAAATGGATATCTATCCATGCTCTTTGTTTTTCTTATGGTGACCAAATAAGGAAAATATCAACCTAGAAAAATAGAATAAAAATCTGATTTTGCATACTAAAGACAGAAAAAATGGCTTAAGTGTTGTAAAGGGGCTAAGTGATGCTCGTATTAAGCTTGATGCCCACACTAAGGATGATTCCCACATGGCATAGATGATGATTTGGCATGAAGTCGAAATCATTGTTGCATTACGACATCGTTATGGATAAATACAACAAATTAGTGAAAATTAGGAAATTGGCTAAGTATGGGAATATTGGTCCAAGTAGCCTTAAGAGGATCCCCACTACAAATGGTTTGTTGAAGAAAATGCCCGCACCACCTAGGGATATTGTAGGCTGCTATTTTTTCTACTCAACCATCATTCTCAGTTTGTCCAAAGACATGACCCTGAAGAAGAATTTATGGACCTGCCAAAACTGTGGTTTAGGGAAATTAGACCAAGCCTAGAAGAAGATAAAAAATTGTCAAAGTATGGAATTATTGGTAAAATATTCCTAACTGGCCTTGGGGAAATTCCCACCACAACTCATAGGATGATGATAAAAATATTATGATAGTGTATATCTCTAGATTCTTGTATGGTGCATCCAACCATATAATTAGCCTAACCAAAAAGTATTTCCGGAAGAAGATATCAGTCTGCCAAAAGTGCCTCTCATCCATATTTTCACTACTCCAGAAAAATGCCCATTGAGGAGAGAGAAATAATCTCTAGAAGATGAAAGTGGTATTTCTAGATTCACCTTGTTGAACTATACCCATTGGGAATATCACTTGCCAAATTTTAAGGAAAAGTGAAATCACCTTGGTGACCTAGGGTTTGAAGAGAATTGCTCAAGTGTTGGACAAAATATTTGAGAGACCACTTGGAAATGACCAAAAGGGGGTGTTCCTTTGATGATAAGATTCATCAGATGATATAGTCATGTTCATTGTTGAAATGGATATCTATCCATGCTCTTGGTTTTTCTTATGGTGACCAGATAAGGAAAATATCAACCTGCCAAAATAGAAGAAAAATGTTATTTTGCATACTAAAGATAGAACAAATGGCTAAGTGTTTTAAAGGGGATAAGTGATGCCCGCATTAAGGTTGATTCCTGCACTAAGGATGATGTCTGCATGGCATGGCATGGCATAGATGATGATGTGAAATGAAGTTGAAATCATTGTTGCATTATGACATCGTTCTGGACAAATACGACAAATTAGTTAAAATCATGAAATTGGCTAAGTTTGGGAATATTGGTCCAAGTTGCCTTAAAAATGTGGTTTAGGGAAATTAGACCGAACCTAGGAGAAGATAACAAATTGTCCAAGTATGGAATTATTGGTAAAATTCGCATAACTAGCCTTAGGGAAATGCCCGCCACAACTCATAGGACGATGATAAAAATATTTTGAGAGTGTGGATCTCTAGAGTGTTGTATGGTGCATCCAACCATATCTAGAAGGCTATAATAAGAGGTTTTTTGGACAGTTTGAAGAAAGTATAGAAGCATCTTCACAATAACCCACATGCTAGGAAATGTATATTATCGTTTCAAACTTACAAATTTCATATATAATGAAAAAAATATTTGATAAGTTTTCCATTGATTTTCTTTATCAACAAACTTCAATAAGTTTAATTTCTTGACAATCAGTGAGCTGATTATTCAGGTTCTCCTTCTCTATTTCTATCTCAGCTAGTTCAGGACCCTGTATTAGCTGGGTGGCAGGTATGAGGATCTTATTTTTCAATAACTGAATCTCTTTTTCTTTCTCATCCGACAACCTTTGGATATGACCAACTCCCTTATCAGATTGGCCTCCAGTAGCCAGCAGCTCAGTTTACAGCTTCTTTATCTGAGTTTGGTGGGACTTATTTTCCACCTTTTCTTGCCTCAATTGGTTCCGACTTTTACCTTTGAGGATCTCTAACTTGGATAATTCCAGAGTGATCTTCAGTAAGTGAGTAAAGAATATATCTCATGTCTGCTTGTGAAGATGAATCATGTCAGGTATGGGGATATCATCCAGGTTCATTTTTAATTCAACAACTGTGTTCTTACTTGCTAAGGCCAAGTTTAGAGTGTTTTGGATATAATCCCTGACTAAAAACAAAGACACATCTTTATTAGAAATATTCCTTACTTCAGAATATAATTTCAAACTCCTTTTCGAAGTTATGTCTTTGATGCCTTTGTATTTATCCACTAACTCTGCTTTGTTCTTTGAATGGGAGGAGGAATCTACAGGAGTACTATCTGAAAATGTATACTCTCTTACCTCAAATGGAGGGCCTGATATCGTCATTTTCCTTTTACCTTTGTCTATAGATTTTTATAGGACAAGTTGTCCTTCAGTTTCAACCTTCTACCTTTTGGGAGTTTCAGCAGTTCCCTCCTCATCGATATCCATTGCCTTAGAAAAATCTCTTTTATTCTTTCCTTCTAATTTACTGGCCAATGGAGTAATTCTCTCGGCTACAACAAATACCTTAAAAAACTTTTTTTTTGAGGGGGGGGGGGTTAGAAAAACAGTTGGGAGACAACTTTAGGGGGGGTCTTTCAACCCCCCCCCCAAAAATTCCTGAGAATTAGACATTTTAGGGGGGTTTTTAAGGACCGCCACCAAAAACCTTAAAAATATTTTGGAGGGGTTTATCAAAACCGCCGCAAGCCATCTTTAGGGGGGGTCTTTCTAACTCCCCCCCCCCCCCCCCCCCCCCCACAAAAGTCTCGAGAATTAGACTTTTGAGGGGGGTTTTAAAGGACCTCCCTCAAATAACTTAAAATCCTTTCGGGGGTGTTTAGCATAATCACTGCGAAACACCTTTAGGGGGGATCTTTCTAAAACCCTCCCCAAAAGTCCTGTGAATTACACTTTTGACAGGGGGTTTTTAAGGACCACCCCTAAATACCTTAAAAATTGTTTGGGGGGAATTTTTATCAAAACCGCCGCAACAGACCTTTAGTGGGGTTTTTCTACAACCGCGCCCCCCCCCCCAAAAAAAACAAAAAATCATAAGAATTCTAATTTTGAGGGGGTTTTTTAAGGACCGCCCCCAAATACCTTAAAATACTTTGG
>LPNX010559510.1:37408-69908 GCA_001517045.1 Pseudotsuga menziesii
AATTATGAGTGATGGAATGCTCTTGTAAGGTGAAGAGTCATCAAATGACATATCATGATCTCAAGTATTCGAATGGGTGAGGAGGAGTAACTCCCCATAGAAAGGAAGAAACTAAGTGCCATGGGGAGCTAGATTCCCTGCCCTTTATGACAACAATGATGGAAGATTCTATGGCAAGTTAGACCTGATTGCAGACCTATGAAAAACTAACATTTCAAGGATAAAAATATCTTCCAATAGAGCGCATTTGGGACTAGGTGGCATCCATTCGAATTTGGTGGAAGATGAAGGGTTGAGGAGGAGGCTAAGTGGCATGGCCGTTACTAAACATCAAGGATGAGGTGGAGGAATCCTATGGGAATTAATTCAACCTTGGAGTAAATTCAAAGGGTTATAAGAATATGTCATGAGGAATCAAAATGGATTTTGATCATTTGTGAATTTTCCTTTGGAATTTGGAGAGCATTAGCTTGTCCATTGCACGGTGAGTGCACACTTACCCTGCTAGTGAGCCAATTTCGAGAGAGTGAGATTCTAATCCAAGTTGGACATGTGAGAGGCCATTCATACCTATCATTGGGAGCTTCATGGAGTTTTTTTCTGCATATAGGAGGATGCTACTATTCGTGACCCATATCTCCTCCCATTTTCTCAATTTCCAGTTCCATATTTCCATGTTTTTCTACGAAGGCACAGTTCTGTGAATGGTGGTTGCGACCCATTGAGTTCAATTGATGCCCAAGAATGGGTGAATGATTCATGGATCTGTAATATGTATCTCATATTCTCTGTAAGTCTAGATAAGATGAAATACATATGCAAATGTCCACATTTCCAAGCTTTATTGTGACTAGTTTCCATGCGATGATTTTCCCTTTCAATGGAGATTGTATATCTGATATTACGACTTGGGTCAATTTTATATGATTTTAGTGAGCTATTGAAATGATTTAAATGGTATATATTCATATTTATTTGTTCTGAACCATTATATGCACCATTTATGAGTTGAAGTTGATCTTTTATGTGTCATTTCCCTTAAGAAAATATCACTGAAATTATGCATTAGAATATGAAGCTTTAATCCTCTGTTGCAGAAATATTAACCACACCAAATGATGATAACTAAAGTATAATTATGTTTCCCATACTCTGTTCTGAAATTTGGGAGGGTTTCATAGGAGTGGGAGAGCCATTTCTGCCCACACCCTAGAGGGAATTGCATCACAAATTGCTAGTATTTTTTCCCTTTTTTCCATCATGCCAAAATTGAGTTGTAGATGTATATGACCTATCATAAAAATATCATAGAGTCAATTTAATATTCCTAAGAATCCCCACACTAGTCCCTACCAAATATGAGACCCTCTTAATCCATTTGAATCCCCCAGAGTCAAAACTAGTCAAGACAATTTTTCCAAAATTCTGCCTTTGTTGGAAATTTTTGAATTGGGACATTATAGTGGTAGATGTCCACTATATGAGCCCCCCATGCATCGGTGAAGTAATGAAGAGCTCATAATCCAAGGAAATAAATAAATAAACTTATGTGGTCAAAGGGATGATTAATAATAATCCTAACACCCCCTTTAATCCTAACTTTGGACAACCTCGGCCTTGGTAACTAAGACCAAAAGGTCACACATACAATCTAAATGTAAGAAATTATTTGTCCATGTAAACGAAGGAAAAATGCAAAACCGCATGGAGAAAATCCTTCCTAAAGAATGGACATGGCACATAATTTAAATGAATATCTTCTCTCTGGCTTGTTATTCACTTGAATAAGCTGAATGTACTGCTTCTTGGTGAAAAACTTGGTAGAGTTTTTGTAGATGCCTTGATCATGTATCAATTTTCCAATGTTGTGTAGACAAAAACATGAGGAGAAACCCCTTGAAGCTCATCTTATGGTGATGAAGGAGCATAATATGAATGATTCTTGGTGTGACAACATAAAATATCATATCCAAACATAAAATCATAGATGGAAAAGAGATCCGTGTAATCATCTCCTAACCAAACAACATCAATGAAATTAGCATGCTCAATTTCTTGTGTGGCTGCATAATGGTGAACTTGATCATGATGCTTCTTTCCAAAATGATGGGAAACCTTTATAATTTTTTAATAGAGATTATGAGGCTCTGAAATATCAGAAATTAATTCATATGGAGCAGAAAACAACCAAGCTATAGTGGCTCCAAAATTTGGTTGAGTCACAATAGGAAAACTAGGTGCAACTAGTCTACATTGACATTTGGGAAAATCATCTAAATTTTGACCTATTAAAAGTTATATCAGATCCAAATGTATGTAACATCATCCCACATATAGATAATGATATGGAAAACCAACCAATGACAAAAAACAAAGATATGATAACAACTTTCACCAGTGATACAGTATAGGAAACCATGAAATTGTCTAGTTTAGCAACTAAATAATTTGGGAGTTGTAGGGTATTTTGAGCATCAAATGGATGGGATAGGAGTGTCATAAGATGCATATAATCGTACAAATAATATTCTAAATCATATAAAGAAGAATTTTAATGGAGTTTGAAAGAGTTTGATGAAGGCAAGTCAGAAACAAGTGATAAAAAACTAGTATTGAGAGGAGATGGCTTTGGAAGACTAATAGGTATCTTTTCCAAGGGAAGAAAGGATATTTCTGATTATGATATATCAGAATGAGTATCAAAATATGATACATCAGGAAAATATTTAATTATGGAAACCAAAGCATGACAATCATTACCTTTGAATTGCATAGTGTGGCAGTGCTCCTAGGAATCATCTGAATTTTCCCTTCTTTTCTTGCAAAATATGGAACATCAATATTGTTCCTTTTGAGAAACTGAATAATGATGTCCATATTCTTCTTAAAGCAATAATTTTCATTGTGAGAAGGTTTTCTGCAATAGGTACACTTTGATATTCCTTTCTTGTTTCCCTTCTTCTTGGAATTTGAGCTTTCATCAGTAGAGTAAGATCCTTCATCTTCGGAGTCTGACATTGGTTTCTTCTGCTTCACTTCTTTCCTTTGGACTTGAAATTCTTGATTTCAAGAGATAGAAGTGCATGATTATTTGAGGTTTTGAGAGTCCCCATTTGAATCAATTTGACTTTCTCTTGAGTGAGAGAATATATGAATGAATCCAGGGATGGCATCCTCCAATTTCAGACTGCGATATTAGTATCATGGAATGTTGAAACAAAAAATGAGTATTCTAGACCCAACTTTGATAGGATGGAGAGGATTAATTTCTCTTGTTTCTTCTCAATCCCACATTGCTTGAGAAAAAGAACTAGTGACTTAAAATTGGTGATGAATTCCTCAATGGTTTCGAGTTCACTTGGTCCCAAGTAGATTAACTCATTCTCCAATTGATTTCCTCTAAGTTCATCTTGTTTTCCAAAGAGGGATTCCAGTTTGATCCACACTTCATTCGAGCTAGTTAATCCTTCAAGATGGAAAATAATTTATGGAGAGAGAGAGAGAGAGAGAGAGAGAGAGAGAGAGAGAGAGAGAGAGAGAGAGAGAGAAATCCATAAGCTTCATTCTTTTTGTTATGCCACATTGCTTTCTCAACAATTGCATTAGGCTCGATTTCTAAGGCGATAGTAACTCTGTAGAGACATATGTTGAGCAACAATATATCAATCTTGGATTTCTATTCATGGTAATTGAAGTAAGTCAAGGTTACTATCTTAGATAGATCCATGCTCTGTTGATGTGCTACTGGTGAGAGAATTGAATACCGACACAAAACTAGAAAGAATTTTTTTGTAAGACAAATCAACCTCTACTTAAAAAATGAACACATTCTCTAGGTGCAACACACTTGGATAGAATTCTCTGGACAGAATCCAGAGGGAGCAATGCAATTATTCCAGGAATTATGTGGAACCCAACTTCTTCTAGTGCATCAATGGAAGTATCTGAGGGAAATTATAATAGCCTGACCAGGCTCTGATACCATATTAGATTCTGATAGGAAGATCTTAGGACATAAATAGTCTTCGCTTAGATTGCACAAGAGATATATAGAGAAGAAGAATAATTTCTATTACACAATGAGTTGAAGAAAAATATGAGAAATATTCCATGCAATATCATTCATCATTATGGGTGAATATATAATACAACATCAAGGAATAATTCAAATACCTAAAGAGAGTTGAATCTACCTACTTAGATTGACTCCATATCTAACTAAGTGTGGGAAAATCACCACTAGAGCTCACTAATGCAACTCTGGATCACTGAAGCAGTTCACAACCAGTTAACAGAAGAGGGTAGGTGAGTAAATTCGCCCTACCTCCCTTAAATCATGCAAACTGGTGCTAGAGAGACTAGGAGTGATCTAACTAATGGGTATCATAGCATAACTGTACATAACTGATAACCTACTGGAGTCAACTACTAGACACTGCAGGTGGCACTCTGAGTGGGTTCCTAATATATAGGGATTGATCCCTGGAGCACCAAAATTCATGCAGGCATGTGCAATAAGTGGTAGATGTTCGCTAGATGTGTTCCCCATGCACTGGTGAAGTGAAAAAGAGATCCTAAGCTAGGGAAATAAATAAATAGATTTATGTGGTCAAAGGGAGGATTAATAATAATCCTAACAATAAGTAGTATAGAATTTACATTAAAATTTTAACGATTGTTTTTCTTTTATAGTGTACCTTAACTTAATTTATATTTGCGTTTATATTGAAAATATATTTTTTGATTTGTTCATCATATTACTTTGGACCATTAAGAACAAACATTAATGTATTATTTAATTTTTTTATTATTATAAATTTTATGAAAGAAAAATTGACGTTCTCTTATTTATGTAAATGTAAATTGACATGCAATTAAATTATTGGAACATCATGAATTTTATTTTTGATAAACAACGATAAATGCCAAATTTTAACACTACTACATGTTTCAAACTTTTTGTCTAACTATGTATAAATGGACTGGTTTAATTACCCTGAGAAAATGCACCTTCCAAAATCCAGGTCGCCCTTCAAAGTAAAATCAAGCAATAACTATGTAGCCATTTCCTTAACTACATCTTGATCGTTAGTTTCAATGTTTTTCATGAAACTAATATATGGTTTGAGAAGTTCACTATGAAAAGAACAACTAAGAGCACTTCATTGAGGTGGAAATCTAAGGCACTCATGGGGAGGTTCAAAGTGTTACAAGGTATTTATAAGAGAAATGACCATTAGAGGAAATTTGGGGTCTAAAATGGGCCTTATAAGAAAACGTGCCAACAATAAGTTCTTCTGCGTTGGAACTCAAGAACCAATAGAATTTCAATAAAATTAGTCAACCATAATGGTTGAATTAACATATTTGTCATAAAAAAACTACTTTTTGTGTTTGTATTTTCGACATATATCCCTGTGTTTTTACTCAAATTTTGACGAGGAGAGTTTGTTGGATGCGGAATTTGATTTTGCATCCAACGAGTACCCACACTGCATACTTTTGACGGACCTTGCTACCCCAAAAACAAGAAATACTTGAAAAATGTGATGATGATGTATTTCAGGTATTTCTTGTTTTTGGGGTAGTGGGGTCCGTCAAAAGTATGAATTGTGGGTATTCATTGGATGCAGAATCAAATTCTGCATCCAACGAGCTCTCCCGATCGAAATTTGAGTTAAAAAACAGGGAGATATGTTGAAAATACAAACACAAAAAGTAGTTTTTTTCTTTCTTCCTCCAAAATTAATAAATATTATTTTATTATTTTAAGTATTATTTTATTATGTTAATTATTATTTTATTATTTTCCTTAGGAGACCCATTTTAGAACTCAAAATTCCTCTAATGTCAATTAAAACAAGTGACATGGATTTTAAACATAGTTTGAAAGAGAGCTTGGGAATGTAATAGTTGAAGTACATGGATTTTGAACATGGTTTGCGGTGAGCTTGGGCATCTAATAGTTGAGGTGTAGAGTTGAAGTGCACAATGTTGCATCTTTTTAGAAAAGTTAAAAAGAAATAATTTAAGATATGACTACGGAATGTAATATATTAGACACACATTGGATGATAATATATGTGAGATAGAAATCTAATATGGCATAGATTTCCAAAAATCTTATTAGATAACTTGCTCTGAAACCATTTTTTAAAGCCAATAATAATGTATCATGTGAGTGGAGATGCATGGAAATTGTACTTGGTCATTGTTCAGTAAGTTTAACCTCTATTGTCGATGGACTTTGATAATGAACTTTGATGGATAATAAATAGACTTTGATGAATAATAAAATTGACCAAATTTTATTATGTTAATATTTTATTCTCTTCCTATGCAATTTTCCTAAAATTGATGTCATCATTTCATCAACCTAAACCTATAACACTTATGCCATCCATCAGACCTCTTGTTGTCAATGAACTTTAATGGATAATAAAGTTGACCAAGTTTTGTTATACAAATATTTTATTCTTTCCTTATGCAATTTTCCTAAAATTTCTTAAAATTGATGTCATCATTTCATCAACCTAAACCTATAACACTTTTGCCATCCATCCCGTGACAAAAATTGAATATTACCATTTGAATATTCTTTGAGTTCATTAGAGAAATACATTCTTGAGTGGTGGGATATGAGATGTCTTTAAGTTAATTAAAAATATCTAGGATTAAGGTAGATGGCAAAGTTCATGGAGTAACAACTAAGTTAAGGTTTATAATTCTTATGAAATAAAGTTGAAAAATAACAACATTTTTGTAATCTTTGAGCGTTAATGGAAATGAAAACCAATAAGTCCTTTCTTTACAATCAATTTTCTATCTAATTAAATATTTAACATTAAATTTAGATGATATGTGTGATGTCTATCTTAAACTTAATTCCATGTTACTTAAAAATTCAACCATACCAACACATAATTTATGTAAAAACAAAAATAATAATTATTAATATCTTTTTCAAATTTATAATAGTAACGATAAAAGTATATAAATTATTATATAAATACAAACTTCTTCTTCTTATTATATAAATTTATAATTATTATTATGATAATAGTTTATAATAATTGTTATTATTATATTATATAAACTTGAGCTATTTAAATAAATAGAAAGCTAAATTGGATATGGTCATAAACTAAAAAATAAAATGTAACATTATTATAAACTAATGATTATAAACATGGTTGATACATAAAATATAAAATATTGTTAGAATTAAATAAACTAGCATAGATCCATTTTAAAAGGGATTTAAACTTAGAGTTTAAATTTTGAAGAAGCATTTTAACTTATCTATTTGTGTGTGTATATATATATATTTGTAATTGTTTTAAATCTTTAACCGACCTCTTATTTTTATACTAATTTATTATTTTTTTTAAAAGACACATATCACCTTTAGGATGAACAGTAAAGGAGTTACACATCTTCTTCTATTGGGCTCTACAAAGGGCCTCTTAAACGCAATAATAATATTTTAAACATAAAATTTTAATTAATATATAAATTTAAGAGAATATCTCATATATGAGAATTCATTGCAAATTTATCTTATAAATATGACAGAATATGCAAAACTTAGTTAATGATTTTTTATTTTTAAGATGAACAACTTAATTGTAAGTAATTCTTTTATATGTGTGCAATAGGGGAAGCCTTACTCATTTGACGGGAGCACTATAAACGCTAACTAAAACTTCTCCAATAGATTGGAATAGGCAAACCAATTTTTGCAAATCATTTAAAATGTTTAAATAGCAATTTCAACCATTTGGATAGTTTTAAAATACAAATACAATTACTAAAATTACAAAAATAAAAATTTGCAAAAAACAATGAATAAAATTACAAAAATAAAAATTTGCAAAAACAATTTCAACACACTTAAATACAAAATTCATCCAAAAAGCGGGGCATTTGAGTTGTCTTTTATCCTACTCGCATTTCAAGTACCAATATCCAATCAACCTCCTCTAGATGCTTTGCAAAGTACTCATTATCTGCTTGGCGTTCCAAACACTGGGGATTTTGCCCACCACCATTAAACTTGTGTTTTCTTACATGTTAAATGGGTCGACTCCTTTTTTAATTCCCTAGCGATAGATCATTTTTTTACATGTTATGTGGGTCGTCTATTATCTTTAACAAACATGTATGTTTAAGTTATCTAACAGATGAACAACAACAACAAAGTCAATGGTTGACTTTTTTGCTTGTCGGTTATGGATAGCTTAACCGTACATGTTTTTTAAACTAAAGTTAGGTGGACTCTTTTTTTCTTTTTCTCCTGAGGGATAACATCCTTCCCAATGCTACTACATTCGTTATTCGCCATTCGATCTAAAATGATATCATAATTAACTGCGTAGCCTTTTCCTTATCTGCGTCTTTATTGTCAGCTTCATTATTTCTTGTATGTCCCCAGCTATGATTAGGCAAAGCACTATCTAGTAGAGCTGAAAATGAAAAGCACTCTGCGGGAGTGATCAGTGTTCTCCTGTTACCCCATTTCGTTAATGGCTATAGAGATGGAGGCCATCGATTATTTGAAAGCGCTCATTTACGAGGTTGCCATCTTTAACAAACATGTATGTTTAAGTTATCTAATGGATTAACAGCGAAATTAATAGCTAACTTTACTGTTGGTTGGTTAGATAGCTTGAACGTACATGTTTTTTAAGGTCAGGTATTCAGTGCACCAGGGTATGGAGTTCCACATCCAATACTTACAGTTTATTGACTTTATTCGTGTCAATCGCTCAGTGTTCAGCTGCACTTATGCCTAACGCATGGCTCAGCTTTCCATCATTGTGACTCAGTGGGATATTATGAATATTCTGCCCGCTTCACCATCCATATCTCAGTACTCGATCAAATAGGATCAGTGGTGCCCCTCATTCCTTTACGTCCTCTCTCTTAGGTCATTAATAGTTCTGAATGGCAGAATACAGGTGACCATGAACTGTGGGCGCCACAGCTTTGATTGGATCGCTCGACCACGTATATGCTTTCATAGCTCTATCAAATGAGTGAATAGTAGGGCATAATATACTACTTATGTATTCCAGATTTCTTCAAATCTCAGGGTCGTTATTAAGGATATCTACCCACCAGCTAATCATTGATGAGGTCGGTGTAGTGTGTTAACAGTGGCAAAGGCAGCAATGGACCTGTTTGTAATCTCATAAGGGCTAAGCTATAATTTTTCCAAATTTGCTTGCCATCAAAGTCGAGTGAAAGGCTTTTTGAAAGTAGGATTCATGGGTACGAGAAACATCAAGATTGTCATGGTAAATGGTATAGCATGTATCAAGCTTTTTGTTTTAAAAGATCTCATCCAATAATTATTGTTTTAAAAGATCTCATCCAATAATTATAGCAGAATAATAATTTCGATTATTTGGAGGGGAAAAACCAGTGAACCTTTCTTATTTAGATATTCAAAATACAAGTACATCAAATAAAACCAAAGATATTAAATTCATAAAATAGTTTTCTTTTGCTGCTGCATACTTACTCTTTTAGCTGTATATTTGTTTTTGGAAAGAAAGTGAATTGCTTATCTACCAATGAGATATGAGTCTTTTTTTAAGTAAGCACCTAAGGAGTTTTGAACTAGTTGACCTTACCCAAGAATGCCTTATAGTTTATTCTATGTTTCACGGGCTAAAACTTTAAGAGGACATGGGGTGGACTTTGATCCACTTATGTGTCCATGGGTCACTAGATCATTTAATACAATCTCTATGGGTGAACCAAAGATAGATGTTCTTCTTATTTATACCTTCATTTTATATTTTCATTCTTTTCTCCGCTTTCTAGAACTTTCTGGGGTTCCCTTTCTAGAATTTTCTAGGGGGTTTATCTCTATTCTTAATTGTCATAAGTATACAAGTTGAAAGGTTACAACACCAACAAAAATTACAAGTGGTATTTTAATAAAATAATAAAGCATTAAGGGTTGATGCACAATCATGGACTCCTTTAAAGACACTTTAGATGCCACATAATATTGGAATAAATGAAAAACTATGACTTTAGGTGACAATTAGGAGTACTTCCCTACTTATTTGAAGATGAAGTAAAAAGAGAAAAGATAGGTAATTGAATCAACTTTCATAATATATAGCATTTATGCAGAGAAAATGTGTGTAAATGATTATAAAATTAGTTTCCGTGAAATTGAGTTTTCAAATTTTCAGCACATCTTAACATATATGTTTGTGCGGGTGCAGCAATATATGAGGTAAATGATGTCAATTTGGGATAAAATCTTGCAGACATATAAATGACATATGGGCCTAGTGCAACACTATTTATTTAGAATTTTTCATGAATTATTATTTTTATTATTAATTATTGAAGTCACAAAAGCTTGAAATTAAACATTATGTGTGGGTGCAACACTTTAGGGGCAAAAATTAATGAAATCCTTGATTTCTAAATATAAGATCGTAGAGCTTGAGCTCGTCTAGTGCACCATATGGTTTTATTGGGAAATGGTGATGGAAATCAAAAGTTATATAACAAACAATCAATGTATCTGTTTTTTATAACTGACGTGTGTCATTTAGAAAAATAATTATAAATAAATAAAACATAGTTTTGAAGGAAAAAATTATATATTCAAAATCGTAAGATCGTACTCTACAATATTCTAGATTTTCAAAAAAAAATATTGTGTATATCATAGCAAAACACGCCATCTAAACTGAGCATATTGATAGAGTTCTAAAAGACAAGCAATAGCCCTGGTTTATTTGTCCTAGCCAATAGGTTCGGTAGTCTGAAGCTATTTTCGAACATAATGCCAAACCTTATTCCCGTTGATTTTTTTAATTTTAAAATAACGCATATGTGTTATGACACATATGCGTTATAACGCATATGCATTATAGCTTATTCATATCGCATATGCGATATGATAAAGCTATAACGCATATGCGTTTTTTCTTAAGAAATTTGGTACAAGAGTAAAAAAGAGTAATGGCATCCTTATCCCATTATAATACCATTTAGACAACACTATGATGGACACAAATAATTCCTCTTTTTAACGGTGAATGAATCCATGGGCTGTGCATCGAAGAAAACAATAATTCCTCCCGTCCTTCGATCTATTCAGCTTCAAGGGAAAATTTGCAACATAAACAGAGAGATTGAAGATTGATTTATGTCAGCGCTCAAAGGACGTTATAAAGTCGCTAGAATGCTTATTTGGTAGCTCTTTTGGATGTAAAAAATCTTGAACAAGTACCGATGGATCAACGTATGCTCTCACTGCAAACCACTAGTGATGATTCGTCGATAGGTGATAGGTGACTTTAATCAACATTGTTATAGTTATCGTGTTCTTTTAATCATCATCGTGTTCTTTTAATCCTTAATTAAGGATGTCCGGTTCTTTTAATCTTTGATTAAGGATGGATGGCCAAAATTCAATCAAATGGCATATATATCTTAACAATATTTATCATCCGCCATGTATAGAGCCAAAGTTTCAAAGTCATCATCCTCATCATCATAGTCATCATCCTCACCCTCATCATCATCACCATCATTGTTCATTATCATCGTTATCATCATCGTCATCATCATCATCTTCATCATCATCATCATCATCATCACCATCATCCTCCATCATCATCATCATCATTGTTCATTGTCATCGTCATCATCATCATCATCATCATCACCATCATCATCCTCATCGTCACCATCGTCATCACCATCCTCATCATCATCATCATCATCATCATCCTCACCATCATCATCATCCTCATCATCACGATCATTGTTCATCATCATCATCATCATCATCAACACCCTCATCCTCATCATCATCACCATCACCATCATCATCATCCTCATCCTCATCCTCATCATCATCACCCTCATCCTCATCATCATCCTCGTCCTCGTCCTCCTCATCATCATTGTTCATCATCATCATCACCATCATCATAACCATCATCAAAATCATCATCACCATCATCATTATCCTCATCATCATCATCATCATCACCCTCATCCTCATCCTCATCATCATGGTCATCATCATCATCATCATCACCCTCATCCTCATCCTCATCATCATAGTCATCATCCTCCTCATCATCACCATCATTGTTCATCATCATCTTCATCGTCATCATCATCCTCATCATCATCACCATCCTCATCATCATCATCATCATCATGATCATCATCGTCATCCTCATCATCATCATCATCATCATCATCACTCTCATCATCATCCTCATCATCATGGTCATCATCATCATCATCATCATCACCCTCATCCTCCTCCTCCTCCTCATCATCACCATCAATGTTCATCATCATAGTCATTGTCATCATCATCATCACCACCCTCATCCTCATCATCCTCATCATTGTCATCATCATCATCATCGTATTCATCATCCTCCTCATCATCACCATCATTGTTCATCATCATCATCGTCGTCGTCATCATCATCATTATCATCATCATCATCCTAATCACCCTCATCCTCATCCTCATCATCATGGTCATCATCATCATCATCATCACCCTCATCCTCATCATCATCATCATAGTCATCATCCTCCTCATCATCACCATCATTGTTCATCATCATCTTCATCGTCACCCTCATCCTCATCATCAGCACCATCATCATCATCATCATCCTCATCATCATCATCACTCTCATCCTCATCATCATAATCATGGTCATCATCATCATCATCATCATCATCATCACCACCCTCATCCTCATCATCATCATCACTCTCATCCTCATTATCATCATCATGGTCATCATCATCATCATCATCATCACCACCCTCATCCTCATCCTCATCATCATAGTCATCCTCCTCCTCATCATCACCATCATTGTTCATCATCATCATCATCACCATAATCATAATCATCACCACCCTCATCCTCCTCCTCATCATCATCCTCATGATCATCATCATCACCACCCTCATCATCATCATCCTCACCCTCACCCTCATCCTCATCCTCATCATCATTATCGTAGTCATCGTCCTCCTCATCATCACCATCATTGTTCATCATCATCGTCATCGTCATCATCATCATCATCATCATCAACACCCTGATCCTCCTCCTCCTCCTCCTCCTCCTCCTCATCATGGTCATCATCATCATCATCATCACCCTCATCCTCATCATCATCATCATCATAGTCATCATCCTCCTCATCATCACCATCATTGTTCATCATCATCTTCATCGTCACCCTCCTCCTCCTCCTCCTCTTCCTCCTCTTCATCATCACCCTCATCCTCATCATCATCATCATGGTCATCATCATCATCATCATCACCCTCATCCTCATCATCATCATCATAATCATCATCCTCCTCCTCATCACCATCATTGTTCATCATCATCTTCATCTTCACCCTCATCGTCATCATCATCAACATCCTCATCATGATCATGATCATGATCATCATCCTCATCATCATCATCATAGTCATCATCCTCCTCCTCATCACCATCATCTTCCTTCATCATCATCATCATTGTTCATTATCATCATCATCATCGTCATAATCATCATCATCATCATCATCACCATCATCATTGTCATAATCATACTATTCGTTATAGAAGTTTAACATATTTCAGTCCAAGTTTGAAATGCATTTGATATTTAATATTTTAATATTTGATAAGCATAGATAAATGTAAATTGCATATTCAGTGAGCACTAAATAGCATATGCGATATATCCCATATGCACTAAATCGTATATGCAATATATTGCATATGCGTTTTGGAGAACATGTAAAAAACCTACCCATTAATTAAAAATTATTGTATCAATATCGCATATGCGATATGTGTTGTATAAAAAATGTTGGGTTGCGTGCTGCAGGCTAGGTTTACTGTATCAAAAGACATGATTGATTTGAACCCACGCACAGAGAACTGTTCAACATGCAATTTAATCATTACTTACATAATTCCATAGTTTTGTATAGGTTTGGGTGGATTTCAATGGGGAATGTATGTAATAGAGGTCGAAAGTCAACAAGGAAGGTGCTTACACCGGAAGAAGCAGAAAATAAAAAAGAAAAAAAGAGGGAAGATTCAAGAAATCGTCAGCATTCATTACATGAGCAAATAGTTCCCATTCCCCCTCAACAAATACCTGACATAGAGGCTGAGGAAGATAATGCAACATTAAAGGAAGCTGGTTATACGGAATTTGATATTATTGATCCGTTAGTAAATAGACAATCTTGTGAAGAGTTCAATAATTATGTTACTCCTGATGCAAATGTGACTCAGCAACAACCATGGTTCATGGTTCAATCTCCTAATCGAAGTTGTCAGCCTGTAGTGGATGTAAACGTCACTCCAACATTTCAAACGACAACAAATTTTGCATCAAAATGAAAGAGAACTCCTAAACGAATACAAGTGGATGAGAGCGGATTGACTTCCATGGAAGGTAAGGTGGCTAAACGCACTATCCTTCGTCATTGTTCTCAAATAATGAAACAATATTTTGATAGCAAATCTGAAGCTGGTAAATGCCAATTGTTTTTAGCTTTGCTTAAATCTAGAAATATGGCAACTATTAGAAGAAATTTAGGCATAACAACAATGAAGAATATCGAATCAAGTAATCAGATTGTTAAATCTCTTGCTGGTGCATTCACATCGATTGGTAAAAAAAATCGTTCACAAGATTGTAATGTGGCTCGTCGTGTATTGGCTGAATCAATTGTATGTAGATCCACAAGACAACGTCGTTTACTTAAATGTACATCACAAATTGTGCCTTTACATCCAAAGACACTTAAAAAATATTCAGTAAGAAGAGACAACCTTGATGTAGAGAGGCAAATGGAAACATTATGGGCATTTAGCGGTAGGTTGCCCCATAAAGACATGAAGTTAGTTGAAGCAGTGAAGGGCCTAGTGCAAATGTTTTGGCATGATAACACTAGGCCTTCTTCTAACACGAAGGATGTGTTAAAACATTGTAGGGGTTCTAGAAATAATGAACCTCATGTTAAACATTATCTTGACATGACACAAACTCAATTGTTCGAGATGTTTAAAGTTGCCCATGTAGAGCTAAGGCTTGGGCAAAGATCTTTTGAAAAATGAAATCCTTGGTATGTTAGAATCAATACCATCCGGAACATTTGTTGTTGTAGATAAAACATATAGTTTGACCTATATTACCATACATTTGCACATATACGTCGTTTTTTGCATCCTAACCATGTGCAGGAAAGCTCAAGTACAGTACTGCCAATGTCATCCATAGATTTCATCCATAGCATAATGTGTTTGAGGAAAGATGGGCAGACACATTACTTGAAACAATGTGTAGATAGTTCTTGCAACAATTGGTGTGGGCTATCACTATTGTCTGATTGCATCTATGAAAGTGAAGATCAAGTATTCGGGAATGCAATTGTCGAGAAGCAGAACTATCAGTATGAGACATATCAGCTACATGATGGGAAAGAAAGCAGGAAGATTAAATTGGTGACTTCCCAGGTAAATTGTTGAATATTGACATATTAATATTCATGTACACATTTTTTTATGTGGTTTATTGACATATTAATATTCATGTACCAAGTGCGAGTATGTGATTTTATTCCAGAGTTTCGTGGAAAGATGCAACAGTACATTCAACATGTCGATATACATGGTGGCAAGATCAACAATTCAGAATATGCCGGGACACCTTCCCTCTCGGAACAATACTATCAGTGGTTGACTTTGTGGAAAATTACACCCTATAACCACAAAATGAAATTCAAAGTCAATACTATCACTCAGAGCAGGTGAGCATAATGGTGCATATCACGTATCGACATGGGCAAGATAGCAATGAAGAGAAATGTGTGATACTGAAAGAAAGTCACTTCTACATAAGTGATGACCGGACCCATGACATCCATTACATGCAACATTGCTTTAAATTATTCTATGATCATGTGATAGCTATGGATATACCATTTTATTGTCATTTCATTTGGTCAGATGGTTGTGCTGGACAGTTCAAGAATGCACATGTATTTGAATGGTTGTGTTTGTTGCACATAAAATACAAGGAGCCACATGTATGGAACTACTTTGAAACTGGTCATGGAAAAGGAGAGCACGATGGTGCTGGTGCATGCATTAAAACTGCCCTTCAAAGGGAAGAGATGAAGTTTACAGGTGCTCGCCTTCAAGATGCTGCATATATAGTCAAATGGTGTGCATATATCATGGGAGAACAAGCAACAAGGAAACACTTAGTGCGAAGAATATTCTGGGAGATGAAAAATGTGGACCGATCACAAACACATCAGGTGAACATAGTGCATGGAACTCGACAGTTTCATTCAATTAGAAGCTCAGACAACTCAACCCTACAAATTTGTACAAGATTGAAGGCTTGCTTTTGTAGTTCCTGTAGCATCGGTGAATGGGATGATTGTGAGGATACAGATACCGTTGATACATGGGATCAAGTGACACTTGGCACCAATTTCAACGGGGTTAATGAAATAGACCATTTGGAAGATGATTAGACACATATTTCTATAGACTATGATCACATATCAGTTCTCATACAAGCAGGTACATGAGTAGTACCTAAATAAGAAAATGCATTTATGTATTGTTTACTCGACCTATGTAGAATTTAGTTTATGTAGAAATTAGAAATGCAAGACCTTATTTACAAAATTTATTGTTAACTCGAACTATTTCCTTTCACAGGTCAGATATATGCAATGGTTGCCCCAAAAAATAATGAATGGGGTTTTGACTATTGGTTGGCATGTTGCTTAGAGGGGAAACAAACCATTCTCGAACCTGTTACAGATGATGAAAATATTGAATTCCCAACCGGCTCGATGGTTATAAAAGGGGAGTACTTGACACTTGCAGCACAACAGAAAAGGAAGGGTGGGTATGTATATCAATATTATAGACTAGAAGATATTGTATACCACTTCACCAACCTATTAGTTGGTATAAACATCAAGTTGTGTACACTTGGTCACAAAAATATGTCACATGTACGATACTTGTTACCTCATATAGAGCACGAAATATTGATGGACACCATCAGCACCAGAGATGATCCGGATGGCCTACTTGTATGAGTGCATTGTCAAGTGCATTATTTAACCTTTAAAGTGAATTCTGAAGCACAATTTCATTTATTTAGCCTTACTTTATTCCCAATGTAATAAACCTGTGATTGACAGATACCATTCACAGACATAATATTTTTCAGAGGATACTAGACACTATAAACATGATAGTACAAAATCGGGTGAGTTATCTATAAATCATGTTTGCACATTTTCATTGGTTTTTTTCTTTCTTTCTTATGATGTTACTAATGTCTAGCCTTTCGTGTGCCTAGAATACAAACACCATCTATGGCACATTGGAGGCACCAAGAATGGTGTCTTTAGACACCAACAAATAGAGTTTGGAAAATAACAAGCTCTCAAGTAGTTGAAATTTACATTTGTTGATGTTTTTAGTTTAATATACATTTAATTACATTTCCATGTACAAATTGGAAACCAACTAGGCTTTCATGAACACCACTTTGCATGCTATCACTAGGGTTGACAAGTTATGATATGGAACTAGGGTTTACTAAACAATTTACAAGTTAAGAGAGGGAACTAGAAACACATGATCACCAATACTTTCATGCACCAACTAGGCTTTCATGAACACCAATTTCCATGCACCCACTAGGGTTGACAAGGTATGAGATGGAACTATGGTTTAGTGAGCAATTTGCAAGTTAAGAGAGTGAACTAGAAACACATGATCACCAATACTTGCATGCACCAACTAGTCTTTCATGAACACCAATTTGCATGCACCAACTAGGGTTGACAAGGTATGAGATGGAACTAGGGTTTAGTGAGCGATTTACAAGTGAAGAGAGGGAACTAGAAACACATGATCACCATTACTTTCATTCACCAACTAGGCTTTCATGAACACCAATTTGCATGCACCAACTAGGGTTGACAAGGTATGAGATGGAACTAGGGTTTAGTGAGCAATTTACAAGTTAAGTGAGAGAACTAGAAACACATGATCACCATTACTTGCATGCACCAACTAGGGTTGAGAAGGTATGAGATGAAACTAGGGTTTAGTGAGCGATTTACAAGTGAAGAGAGGGAACTAGAAACACATGATCACCAATAGTTGCATGCACCAACTAGGCTTTCATGAACACCAATTTGCATGCACCAACTAGGGTTGACAAGGTATGAGATGAAACTAGGGTTTAGTGAGAAATTTGAAAGTTAAGAGAGAGAACTAGAAACACATGATCACCAATATTTGCATGCACCAACTAGGATTTCATGAACACCAATTTGCATGCACCAACTAGGGTTGATAAGGTATGATATGGAACTAGGGTTTAGTGAGCAATTTACAAGTTAAGAGAGGGAACTAGAAACACATGATCACCAATACTTGCATGCACCAACTAGGCTTTCATGAACATCAAATTGCATGCACCAACTAGGGTTGACAAGGTATGAGATGAAACTAGGGTTTAGTGAGCAATTTGCAAGTTAAGAGAGGGAACTAGAAACACATGATCACCAATACTTGCATGCACCAACTAGGATTTCATGAAAACCACTTTGCATGCTATCACTATGGTTGACAAAGGTATGAGATGGAACTAGGGTTTAGTGAGCACTTTACAAGTTAAAAGAGGGAACTAGAAACACATGATAACCAATACTTGCATGCACCAACTAGGCTTTCATGAACACCAATTTGCATGCACCAACTAGGGTTGACAAGGTATGAGATGAAACTAGGGTTTAGTGAGCAATTTGCAAGTTAAGAGAGGGAACTAGGAACACATGATCACCAATACTTGAATGCACCAACTAGGATTTCATGAACACCAATTTGCATGCACCAACTAGGGTTGACAAGGTATGAGATGGAACTAGGGTTTAGTGAGCAATTTACAAGTTAAAAGAGGGAACTAGAAACACATGAGCACCAATACTTTCATGCACCAACTAGGATTTCATGAACACCAATTTGCATGCACCACCTAGGGTTGACAAGGTATGATATGGAACTAGGGTTTAGTGAACAATTTACAAGTTAAGAGAGGGAACTAGAAACACATGATCACCAATACTTGCATGCACCAACTAGGCTTTCATGAACACCAATTTGCATGCACCAACTAGGGTTGACAAGGTATGATATGGAACTAGGGTTTAGTGAGAAATTTACAAGTTAAAAGAGGGAACTAGAAACACATGATCACTAATACTTGCATGCACCAACTAGGCTTTCATGAACACTAATTTGCATGCACCAACTAGGGTTGACAAGGTATGAGATGGAACTAGGGTTTAGTGAGCAATTTACAAGTTAAGAGAGGGAACTAGAAACAGATGGCCATGTACAAATCGGAAACCAACTAGGCCTTCATGAACACCAATTTGCATGCTATCACTAGGGTTGACAAGGTATGAGATGGAACTAGGGTTTAGTGAGCAATTTACAAGTTAAGAGACGGAACTAGAAACGCATGATCACCAATTTTCATGCTATCACTAGGGTTGAAAAATAATGAGATGGAACTAGGGTTTAGTGAGTAATTTACAAGTTAAGAGAGGGAACTAGAAACACATGATCACCAATAATTGCATGCACCAAATAGGCTTTCATGAACACCAATTTGCATGCACCAACTAGGGTTGACAAGGTATGAGATGGAACTTGGGTTTCGTGAGCAATTTTCAAGTTAAGAGAGGGAACCAGAAACACATGATCACTGATACTTGCATGCACCAACTAGGCTTTCATGAACACCAATTTGCATGCACCAACTAGGGTTGACAAGGTATGAGATGGAACTAGGGTTTTGTGAGCAATTTGCAAGTTAAGAGAGGGAACTAGAAACACACGGACAGGTACAAATTGGAAACCAACTAGGCTTTCATGAACACCAATTTGCATGCTATCACTAGGGTTCACAAATAATGAGATGGAACTAGGGTTTAATTCAAGAAATTTACAAGTTAAGAGAGGGAACTAGAAACACATGGCCATGTACAAATCGGAAACCAACTAGGCTTTCATGAACACCAATTTGCATGCTATCACTAGTGTTGACAAATAATGAGATGGAACTAGGGTTTAGTGAGCAATTTACGAGTTAAGAGAGGGAAATAGAAATTGGAAACCAACTAGAGTTGGCAAATAATGAGATGGAACTAGGGTTTAGTGAGAAATTTACAATTTAAGAGAGGGAACTAGAAACACATGGACATGTACAAAATGGAAACCAACTAGGGTTTCATGAACACCAATTTGCATGCTATCACTAGGGTTGACATGTTATGACATGGAACTATGGTTTAGTGACCTCTTTACAAGTTATAATATGGAACTAGAAACACATGGATGTATGTACATATTGAAAACCAACCAGGGTTTGTAGTGTATGATGTTAGTATTGTAGGGTATTGTAGGGTATGATGTATGTTAGTATGGTATGATGTTAGTATCATAGGGTATTCTAGGGTATGATATGGTATATATTACATATGCATGTATGACTTAGTGTTATGATGTTAGTGTATGGTATATTATAATGGTATGGTATGTTAGTATGGTATGATGTTAGTATGTTATGTTATGGTATGTTATTGTATGTTAGTATGGTATGATGTTAGTGTCATAGGGTGATGTAGGGTATGTTATTGTATGTTAGTATGGTATGATGTTAGTATCATAGGGTATTGTAGGGTATGATATGGTATATATTACATGTCCATGCATGACTTAGTGTTATGATTGTTAGTGTATGTATTTTAGTTAGTGTATGGTATGGTTATGATGTTAAAAAGTTGAGGATAGCCATAATGTTAAAAAAATGATGAGTCATAAATTCTTCCTTTAAGTATTGGAAATTCATAAGTTAGCACAAATGTGAACCACACATATCATTATATCACATAGGTGAACCACACATATTATGTTCCAAGATCAAATAAACCATATCATATTCCAAGATCAAGTCAACCATATATGTATAAATTTGAACCTTGCTTTATATTATATATGTATAGAAATAATGTTACAAAAACTGTCATGCCGCATGGCCATAATACAACATATTGGATCAAAAAGTATATATGTGTGTATATGAACAAAAAGTTACATCTATGTATCCCCCTATTCATTTATTCTAGTTATCCCCTCTTTCGCTGCCACTGCCAATGTCTTCAAAGAAGTCTAGCTTTTTTTTTCGACTCCTCACTGGTGATCCCCATCGCTGAACAAGAGGGATAGGTCACATCAGTGGAGACTATAGAAAAACCAAATTTTGTAAGTTAATTTACCAACCTTTAAAAATTATATGTACATTTGTTCAAATTCCAAAACCAAAATAACATTTTTACTTACTATACGTGAGTAAGTAATGGTGGTTCGTGGTGCCTCACTAACAACGACCCTAATTGGGTGCTCTTTAAGCACCACTTGCTCACTATCAAGCTACATAAAAAAAATATATATGCCAATGTCAACAAATATACATGTACATTGGGGGGGAAGAGGTGGGTCACCGATTTGGGTCTCTTCAAGCACCAAATCAAAAAAGCGATACACAAACGTACAAAGAAAGCGATACATAAACGTACCTGCCGGCTCGTCAAAGGTGGGTCACCGATTTGGTGCTCTTCATGCACCGATGTCTCACTAGAAGCCTGCATAAAGTAACATATATGTCAATTTCAGATAAAATAGTGAATCAGAGACATATATACTACATGGATGGAAAATGATGTTACCAAAGAAAGCGAAACATACATGTACCTCACTGGGGGGAAGAGGTGGGTTGACAACAACCTCGCTTTGGTGCTCTTCAAGCACCACTATCTCAATAGGTTCCTGTATAAAGTAACATATGTCAAAGCAATACATAAACCTACAAAAATGTACAAAGAGAAAGCACAAAATCAGGGAAATCCATACATAAATGTACAATGAAAGCGATACATAAACTTACCTGCTGCCTTATCAGAGGAGGTGTGTAACCATTGGATCGATTAACTAGCAACCAGAGAAAAAGAATTCTACTTGTAGGGTGATTCCATGAAGATGGGTAACACTTTTTGGCCAAATTTGGCGATGAAAACCTGATTTTTTACTCATGTGCTAGATAGAAGCCCTCAAAACGCATATATGCCATGTGAATTTTGACTTGCAGTAAAAAAACAAATTGTAGAATATTATGTTGGCTTCATAGTGTTATTTTTAAAAAAATATTCCGATGTCATTTAATGTGTGAATTTTTGCATTTAATGAACTGCGTGACCTTAAAAATTTGAAGAAGCTAATAAGTGGCTCGTGTCCACGTAGAGTAATTCAATCTTGCATTAATAATTTAAAAAAAATAAATATATGAGCATGATCTACATAAAATGCAGTGTGATGTGCATATTTTTTTGTTAATTTTTTCGCATTATACAATTATTTATTATTTTTCGAAAGTGACCACATTCGATTTCAGCATCATTTTAAACACATATTTGTCCACGTAAAGAAATTTTTTCTATTTTTTGAAAAATTGAAAAACCAAAGACACCCTTTTGAAGAGGACACGTAGATATGTGATGTGTGCATTTTAAAGAATTTTTTGGCTGTGTAGTTTTAACTCTGCGGATTTTTCTTTGAGCTTCTTTGAAGTTGCAGTGTGGTTTTCTAAGTATAAGTTTTAGAAGTAATTAAAAAATAAATATCATATGAATGCCAAAATGCGTGTATGATACCTCAATGGATAGAAGATTCGTTGGTGAATTTATCGGTATCAACTCCGCTCAGTTATGTGCTAGGAATGGCAGGGTTTACACCTCTGCAAGGCACAGGAAATTTTCCATTTGTTTGAATGAGGGCTAAGTCTGTTTTTTTAAGCCCTCGACCGAGGTATGAACCTCGACCGAGGTATTTAAATACCTCGGTCGAGGTATTTAAATACCTCGATCGAGGTTTTGTAAAGACCGCAATACCTCGTTTGAGGTATTTAAATACCTCGACCGAGGTATTTAGATACCTCGGTCGAGGGCTTAACAAGCCCTCGGTCGAGATATTAAGACCTCGGTCGAGGGCTTAACAAGCCCTCGACCGAGGTGCGTTTTTCTATTTTTGCCGAAATTCACTTGCCAAAAAGTGTTACCCAGGTCCGTGGATTCACCCTGTACTAGCGAATAAGCTCACTTTTTGGACATATTCATCAAACTCACGTTCCTACGTACAAAAGGATAAAGATAAAATTAGACAATTTCAAAAAATTAAAAAATTACATGTTGAATCATTAAAATCACAATGAAAAGAAAGCGATACATAAACGTACCTGCTGGTTCATGATAGGTGGGTTATCAATCTGGTTCTCTTCAAGCACCGGTGCCTCAATAGAAACCTGCATAAAATAACATATGTCAAATTCAGATAATGGAAAGAATCTTAGACATATATACTACATGGACAAAAAATGATGTTTTCAAAGAAAGCGAAACATACATGTACCTGGTGGGGGGGAAGAGGTGGGTTGGAAACAACCTCGCGTTGGTGCTCTTCAAACACCAATGGCTCAATGGTTCCCTGCATAACGTAACATATGTCAATGTCAGATAATACAAATAAAACGAGACATATACATGATGGACGAAAAATGATTTTTCCAAAGAAACCGAAACATAATTAAAAGCATAATTAAAAGCATATTTAAAATAATACCTGTGTTTGGGAATCTACCTCTGCATGAGAGAGAATAGGCTGAGATTCAATGTACTCATCCTGATCACCCTGCATAAAATATGTTGTATCAAAATTAGGATGTATTGAATGTTACAATATCTACTATAAATATGTAAATAAAGTTGACAAATTAACAAGTATAGTTCTTACCCCTAATGGTGAAGAACCAAACCCATATGCAATATTGACAGCCGCATCAATGTTCTCAACATTGATCGGTGGACTATGTGACTCTGGTGTGCCATGGGACACCAGCAGTATATTTGTTCACATAATTTGTTAGATAATTGAATAGAAATACATTGCGAAACAATTGAAAATTATGATATGAAACAAAATATAATATGAAAATAATGAGTTTTACTTACAAATAGAAGTAATCCATCGTCCCAGAAGTCTGAAGTAGGGCCATAGCATATGCCTCCACACGATGTGCAAGGGTGTGGAGTAACACGACGCTCTGAACGCTCTGCATCTCCTATGTGATCTGTAGATGGGCCGGCCTTAGAAGTGCCAACCCCTTGGTCTACATTGCCTTAGACATCAGTCCCATGTTGAAGCAATGTATCTGCCAAGTCAAATAATGCCTCCTATGTATCCTTAATCACAGGACCCACAGGAGGATATAGCCGAGGGGGTTTTGGTGTGCGTGGAGGGCATGGCACATGGTTAGGATCCATCCTAACTCCTTCCTTATCTTGGGGAATCCCATGATCGACACCCTGGAAGCCTAAGATATCGAAGTAGTTAACATGTTTCCCTAGGATGAATTCTGCATATAACTTTCTAAGGAAATAAAATGGGATGTCCCTATTCCCATGAGGGTCTTCATCAAAGACCATATACCAACGATCCATCCAATTGGCCTTTATATTTGGTTCAACGCACCAGTCTATGGAAATGTGTGCTCGAATGGTGGGTGGAGCCAATTCGGTGCTAGGGTCCCAGAATAATGAAAATAATTGGTCTTTTGTAATTTTAAGGTCTTTGATGTCTTTATAACTTAATCCATCAGAGTAGTATTGCCTTCTAGATTCTCTGTACGAGCTAATGTTGTACAGAGCTCCTTGGGAATTGGAAATTGTGTTTGTTATTGTGTCCAATGCATCGACTAAAGATTGTCTCAAATGATCCCCCCCTCTAATAGATGAGCTAAGGCACCTCAATGACGCCAAACGCACAATAATCTGTGAGTTTCGATCTTGTTCCCCCTTCGGGTTTGGGTTTGGGTTCATGTTTGGGTTAGGTTCTGGGTTATTAGAGGGTTGGTTTTCCACATTATCTTGCTCATTTCTGTTATATGTTAAGATTAAACAAAAAAAAACAAGTTGGTTTACTTAATCATTCTTTCATTTCATTCAATTTTTTTTATTAAATTTGTTTTAAATAATTATAAAAACTACGAAATTAAGAAAAACAATAAAGAATTGAAAAATAATTGAAATGGATAAGAGAATTTACCTGCCATTGGGGCCAATCCACCTCCAACTCAACCTCCAACTCAACCTCCAAAAGGTGAAACACAAATCGCTTCTGCGTTTTTTTGCCCACGCGGTTTATCGCTCTCCTAATGCTTCACTGTGCAAATGATATTTGAGGCCCGCAACCTCTGTTTTTTTTTTTTTTAGTTTTCAATATCGCATATGCGATATATTGCACTTGCGATATATATCGCATATGCGAAATTTAACTTTTACAAAACGCATATGTGATATATCGCATATGTGATATTTCCTTATGAACCTTAGCCTTGTGTTTGGGCTCAAGTTATTTCGAACGTACCATCAATAATGCATATGCGTTATGGATTTGCACTTCGGAAGTGCGTTTCTGATTTCTTAAGTGGCACTAAAAAGTGGAACCAACTTCGTGCGAGCACCCTTAAATAAACAAAAAAATTAATAATATTAATCATAATTTAGAGCACTAGGCTAAATGTGAGGTTTTCAACATTTTATTTGAGGTTTCTTTTTCTAACTTGTTTTTTATTTAATTGGTATAAATTTTAGATTAATTCTTGAAAAAATATATGATAGTTGTTAAACTTGCATAATCTTGGTGCTCTTGGGTATTTAAGGATGTTGAATCTATTTATGCATTCAAAACATGATGTAGACACTTCAAAATTCAGATTTTGGTAAAAAAATAATAATAAAAAGTCCAAAACATCTAACAAACAAACTACTCCTAATTTAAACTTTAAAATCAAACATATATATTCTAATTAATTGAAATTATAAATATTAATTAAATTATATAAATACATGTTAAAGTATACTAAACAAACTTAATTTAGTCCAAACTAAAAAACAATAAAATTAAGCTCAAATTTTAACATAACCAATTCATACATTGAAATTTTAACCAAATTGGTACATTGAAAGTGTTAAATGAGAATTAACCACAACACTACTACCATATACACTAAATATTGACACTCTAAAAACATAGTCATTAATTCATGGTAATGAATCTATATCAAAAAGTTTGATTTCTCATTTCCTAGAATCTATATTGTTTATATTTCATTAATTCACACTAATGAATTTACATCAAAAAGTTTGATTTTTTTTACTGTCCATTTCATAGAAGTTCCACCACTATCAAAATGAATGTTTATATTTCGGAAGCCAAATAGTCTTTGTAGGGATTCACAATCAGTTTTCATGAAGATAATGTTCATCATAATTGTGCAACCTCTCAATGATTATCATTACCTTTAGGTAAGGCATTAAGATTTACAAAGACATTGTGACATTATTTCTTTTATATATTTTTCCTAGCCCCTTTGTTTTCTAAAGTTGCATTTATGGGAAATCACATGAAAAATGTAAAGAAGGGTTTGAAGAAGTATAACATATAGAAAAATCACATGAAAAATGTAAAGAGGGGTTTGAAGAAGTGTAACATATAGAAGGCCTTAGAAATTTAGCCTTAGGTGTTGTTGTTGTATTAGAGGTAGAAAGTAGATAGAAATAGACATTGAGGAGAGGTGTATGAAGGGTGGAGAAATTGTGGCAAAAGATTAATTTTAGGAATACATATATTTCTTAAACATTTTTTTAATTGTAGAGGGATCATTTAATAGGGGCGTTTTGTTAGTTATAACCTGGGTGATAAGAATACATATTTTTAAAGCATTTTTTGAATATATAGGGATCATTAAATAGGCTAGTTTTGTTAGCTATAATATGAGTGATAGTTAAAGTTTAAAATAAAAATGATGAATACATTATATGTTGAATATGTTGAAAGAGAAAATATGAAAAATCATCCATGTTCATGTGTAAATACTAAAATGAAAATCAAACAATTTTTTTTTTAGAAAATCTACAAAATTTTCAATTTTTACTTTCATTGCTAATTCTTAGACCTTATACCAGAACTCCAACTTCTAAAATCTTCAATTTTTTTCTATTGTTAATTTTTAGACCCTATACCAAAACTCCAACTGAAAACATTCAATTATCCCCACTTCACTTCCGTCATTGTTTCAGGCTTTTTTCTTGATCTCGGGGTCCTTATCCACATTAATTTTGATGCATATGTTCATCAACAAACCACACAAGCCACACAGTCACTTTAGGGCTATTGCATTAGGATTTGATGCATTCATTATTTAAAATTAGTAGGATATCTTGGGTTCTTCAATATGCATTTACAAGAGGCCTGAGAGAAAGAATACATAAATCCTTCTTGTAGAGAGAGACAATGTGTTAAAGTTTAATGGTTAGATTGAGCATGTAATAAAGACTGATTAATTAGTTGGAAGAACTTAAGATGGTTGTGATATTTTCTCAACTTTTTTTTTTCTAAATAGGAATACGTTTTACCTCTCTCTACACTTTTTATAGAAAATCGTAACATTGTATTGTAAACTTTATATTAGAGTTGTAACATTTAATGTGAACCAATGATTGATAATATTATCGGTTTGGAATTTGTGTTTTTGTCAGTTAAATTACAACTTTTCTTTTTAATTGGGAAAAGAGGGTGAAGAAGAGAAGTAATCTCTCCTTACAGAATTCTCATCATGGTATCAAAGCCAGTTTACTATCCATCTTAGTCAAGAATGGTATAGTACTGACTGTTTAGTCATCTTATGAAGTAGTTGGTTGAAGATATTACACCAGCATATATCCATCTAAAAAGGTATCTACCAAGCACCAAGAAGGATCAAATCTTTCAAAATGCAAACCATTTTTTATAGTGTAAATGTGTAATCTAATTTTTAAGGTTTTAGTTTATCTAATTTATGTTGTTTTATATATATGCAATTTTAAATAATTGAAATTTAATTTAAGAGAACAAGTTATTTTTAATAATATTTTTTTATTTTTTTATAAAAGACATCTGTCAACTTTAATATGAGCACGGAAGGAGCTACACATCTGTCCCCACTGAGCTGTAAAATGCACCTTTTCCATGCAACCAGAAAGAAGCTAAATCTTATCTACTCAAGTGTAAGCCAGAGAGCCACCACCGTTTCTATTTGCACTAGTTTTCAATGAAAGAGAGCATCCCATGTCACCACCGTGGCATGAAATAAAAAATTCCTCAGTCTGGTATCACCATTGTCATTAGAGTTGTGGGTAAATATATGCTACTATCGTTTTCATAAAGGCTGCATCGTGCTATGGTTTTATGGCCGTTGACTTACCTGTCTTCTATGCAGAGATTGGGTTATGTAACCCTATGGAGCCTCTGCATGCTGGCACAACCTTCATAACCCTACTTCAGAACATAAATCAACAATTCAATCTATCATGTTCACCAGAGAGAGCAATATATCGCCAGACGAATCCAATAACTGCTGCCTTTTCAACTGTTGATACTTCTCCAACTATTACTATTACTCGTGACAAAATTTGTTGATCGTCATGGTGAAAGATGAAAGATTTCATTTGTCATGAAATTATTTTTGTTCGGTAGCCTGCAAAACAATTGGAAAAGAAACCAGGTTTATTAGATCTCAAATAGATCTAATAAGGAAAATTTCAAGCTTTAGATGGTGAGGATTCAAGTCTGTTATGTGCCTATTCATTTTTTGAAAGAAGAATAGGCACATGAAAAACAATTGGAAAAACAATCATGTCTATTGGATCTCATAGATCTCTTAAGACAAATTTCTAAAGAAAATAATTGGAAAAACAATCATGTTTATTAGATCTCATAGATCTCTTTAATCTCTTTAAGACAAATTTCAACCTCTAGAGGGGAAGATTTAAGTCACTTGTGTGCCTATTCATATTTTAAAAAGCTATAATTTCTTTATATTTGCAAATAAATATAAAGAGAAATATGCATTTTGTGAACTCTAAAATAACAAAGATATTGTCTATTAGTGACTAAATTTTGAGGGTATAAACGTTTATGGGTGTGTGCAGGAAGTTGAGGGTCTCTTTTGGCGTGTTAGATGCAATACAAAACTGAAAAAACAGACATCCATCAACTTGCATGCATATTTTGAGACACTTACACAATGAATCTTGCGATCAGTAAAAAACAAGAAATGTAGGAAATTGAATGACCTTTCCAAAGATATATTTTTTTTCTATTGAAAATGCTGTTAACTATCTAAAGTTAGATAAATTTTAACGGTCACTTTTTATTTTTGTGACAAATTATAAGGTATATGTTTTTGTGGGTGTAGCGTCTGAGTGTCTAAATGATGGAATAAACTTACAAAAACTAGTATACATATAAAGAACATATAGGACTAGTGCACGACTATTTTTCCAATAATAAAAATAATTTTTTTAATTTTTTTCTAATTATCTAAGAGACCAAACCTCGAAAACGGTACGTCAATTGTGGGTGCAGCGTTTGAATGTCTTAATGCAATTATTTGGAAATGGGTTTTTTTATAGCATGTAGAGATTGGTGTTCTTTAGTGCACCATACAATTTTTTTTTAAATGGTTGAGAAACAAAAGAGATATGGACGAAACACTACTAGTGTGTTTTTTGAGTTGAGGAGTGATGACAGAAGATAAATAAGAAAAAAATAGAAAAAAAAATATGTATTCTTGTTAAAATTTACATATTTAGAATCTGCAAAAAAAACCATATCCGTTTCTAAAATCTCATAAAAAATAGAGGTGTGCAGCATAATCAGACGAACCACTAAACACGAGCATATTAAAAATTTGGATATAATGCTGAATTAGCCATGGTTTATCATACTCCAAGGCACAGGCATATTGAATTCGAAGCAAAGTACAAAGCAGACACATAGGCATAGGAATTTCACGAAAGCATGGGTGGAGGCTCGGCCTTATCATTTGGAGGGAATAAATTTTTGAATTTAAACAATACGTGAGCGCGATTTAGTTAAACAAAACGCGTGCATGTTTTGTAAAATAAAAAATAGCGTTCATCTTTGTCACGTCCCTGACCCTCCAACTAGCGAAGAGGACGTGACCCACACCAAACAAACGGGCATACAGCCCCATGAACATGGACAAACAGACAAAACATCAATGCTGAAATAAAAAACACTTAACTAAAACAGAATGCATACTAAGATGCATAATCACTCAACATACAAAAATGCAGAGTTCTCAATCATACAACATACACAGCTACACAACATTCAGCCAAAGCGACACACATACCTTTCCATCATTTACATGTTCAGCATAATTCACTTAATACAGTAGATTAAACTACAGAGATGAAATAGTCAACAACACTTATCTTTCGATGAAGAACTCATCCGCAACCAGCTACGTCACTGCAACGTTCCACCCAACCATAGGCCAGCGTGCTCATCAATCTCTCAGCAACACTGCCACCCCCGAGCTGGGCATGATTCCTCAAGGAATAAGGGTCAATGCAGTCTTACACATAGCCAAGGTTCACAAAGCATAGCCAATCCAACTCTGTTGGGTTTATCAGGCCATCAAGGAGCTAGGAAAGGATAAATTCCAAGCTGATGACATCAACACCAACTTCTCGTGCATACCCAGCCTCTAATCCTACTCACAACAGTCCGAAGACCAACCACTGCATATTGCAGCAACACAATCCCTTCACAGCCCTGTGAAGACAACAGGATGACAATCCCAACAAAGGAAAAACACAGCTCAAGCCACAAGACAACTCAGAGTTGTTCTTGGCCCTAGCGTGGCCAAAACAACTCAACAACAACACCCAAAACCAGGGTACTTCAGCAACCCAACCTCATAATGAGTGATGGCACAACCACAGTCTCAAAGCAAAGGAGAAGCCCAACTCCTAGCGCAGACAAGGAAACACAAACGCAGACCACAGCAGATAGCATCCACGACTATAATTGGCAACTTCACACAGTCCCAAAACAGGGAGAAACTCAGCCAACAGAGGTGGCAATCAACAGCCAATAAAAACGTGGGGAAGACCATAGTCCCCAAACATAATTAGTGAGCACGGCTCACAACCATGGGAAAACGACTCCAACGGTCTGTGCATGAGGGAACTTGCACTAGACCCCAAATGTAACAACATATACAATCAACAACGAAAATTCCAGCATGAGGAAAGACAGCAGTCCGTCCTAGACAACTAAATAGCAGAAAGGACTTAAACATGCCACAACATAGTCCCTGAGCGTAAAAGATGGCTCTCCACAGGAAAGATCGTGGGCGATAGTGGCCAAACAACTCCCAGCCTGCTACGTGAGCAACAATAACGCACAACCCACAAATCAGTCTGTGAGGAAAACGAACTGACCTCCGCCTGCGCATCCCTTTGTGAGCGTGAATAGCTCCCCTATGCGCGCGGATGAACAGGCTTCCCTTTGGCGTGAGGAAGATGAACAGACACTGCTCTGAGTGAGGAGGATGAACAGACTTCAGCTCCTGCGTGAGCATGAACTGACCAGGGAAGGAGTGGAGTGAATGGAAGGTCGTGGAAGGATGTTTCTTATGCCCCACGTGAGAGAAGAGGAAGTCCGCTGGTGGAGTGGGTACGTGGGCAAGGATGGACAGTCCTGCCACAACCACCACCACTCAGCATTAACTACCCCAACTACCTCAACAAAAATAATAAAGAGGTTGACAAGGGAAGATGGCAAATCAAAACAAGGTGGCAACACATGGGTTTCCCCCCCAAGACCAAGGTTGACATCCCCCACACCCTTATCATTTGGAATCATGCCCTTTTCATTCAATGTTGCACTGTCATAGCTGGTCGTGGTTTATTTTATTTGATGTGCATATTTACATGATGCCACATTATAATGTGCCAGATAGCACAATATACCATCGACAACTATCCCCATTGTCGAAACATACACAACCAAATCGATGGTGGGGCTTTTTCCTTTAGCTCCTCACCACGATTAATTACAATATATACATCATGCAAACGGGGTCAAAACTGGGGTGTGACAATCTTCTTCATCATCATCATCATCTTCATCTTCATCATCTTCATCTTCATCATCATCATCATCATCATCTTCTTCATCATCATTATCATCATCAACATCATCATCACCATCGTCATCATGAGCATCACCTTCATCATTATCATCATCATCATCACCATCAACATCATGAACATCATCATCACCATCGTCATCATCATCATCATCAACATCATCCTCATCATCATCATCCTCATCATCATCATCACCTTCCTCATCATCATCATCATCATCATCATCATCATCATCATC
>LPNX010559510.1:72408-84690 GCA_001517045.1 Pseudotsuga menziesii
ATGATCATGATCATCACCATCAACATCATCTTCATCATCTTCCTCATCATCATCTTCATCACCTTCATCATCATCATCATCATCAACATGATCATCATCATCATCATCACCATTGCCATCATCATCATCATCATCCTCATCATCATCATCAACAACAACAACATGATCATCATCATCACCATCAACATCATGAACATCATCATCATCATCCTCATCATCATCTTCATCATCATAATCATCAACATCATGAACATCATCATTATTCATCATCATCATCCTCATCACCATCAACATCATGAACATCATCATCATCATCCTCATCCTCATCATCATCATCACCTTTATCATCATCATCATCATCATCAACAACATGATCATCATCATCACCATCAACATCATGAACATCATCATCATTATCCTCATATCATCCTCATCATCATCACCATCAACATCATGAACATCATCATCATTCATCATGATCATCCTCATGATCATCATCACCATCAACATCATGAACATCATCATCATCATCCTCATCCTCATCATCATCACCATTAACATCATGAACATCATCATCATTCATCATCATCATCATCATCACCATCAATATCATGAACATCTTCATCATCATCCTCATCCTCATCCTCATCATCACCTTCATCATCATCATCATCATCATCAACATGATCATCATCATCACCATCAACATTGTGAACATCATCATCATCATCACCATCAACATCATGAACATCATCATCATCCTCATCATCATCATCATCCTCATCATCATCACCATCAACATCATGAACATCATCATCATTCATCATCATCATCCTCATCATCATCATCACGTTCAACATCATGAACATCGTCATCATCCTCCTCATCATCATCACCTTCATCATCATCATCATCATCATTATCAACACGATCATCATCATCACCATCAACATCATGAACATCATCATCATCATCCTCATAATCATCACCATCAACATCATGAACATCATCATCATCACCATCAACATCATCATCACCATCAACATCATGAACATCATCATCATTCATCCTCATCATCATCACCATCAACATCATGAACTTCATCATCATTCATCATCATCATCCTCCTCATCTTCATCACCATCAACATCATGAACTTCATCATCATTCATCATCATCATCCTCATCCTCATCATCACCATCAACATCATGAACATCATCCTCATCATCCTCATCCTCATCATCACCATCACCTTCATCATCGTCATCATCATCATCATCAACATGATCATCATCATCACCATCAACATCATGAACATCATCCTCATCATCCTCATCATCATCACCATCAACATCATGAACATCATCATCATCATCATCATCATCATCCTCCTCATCATCACCATCAACATCATGAACATCATCATCATTCATCATCATCATCCTCATCCTCATCATCACCATCAACATCATGAACATCATCATCATCATCCTCATCATCATCACCATCAACATTATGAACATCATCATCATTCATCATCATCATCCTCATCCTCATCATCACCATCAACATCATGAACATCATCATCATCATCCTCATCATCATCACCATCAACATTATGAACATCATCATCATTCATCATCATCATCCTCATCATCATCATCACCATCAACATCATGAACATCATCATCATCATCCTCATCATCATCACCATCATCACCTTCATCAACACTTTCATTATCATCATCATCATCATCAACATCATCATCATCATCACCATTGCCATCATCATCATCACCATTTCCATCCTCATCATCATCCTCATTATCATCATCATCATCATCATCATGAACATCATCATCATCATCCTCATCATCATCACCATCAACATCATGAACATCATCATCACCATCAACATCATGAACATCATCATCATCATCCTCATCATCATGACCATCAACATCATGAACATCATCATCATTCATCCTCATCATCATACTCATCATCATCCTCATCATCATCACCATCAACATCATGAACATCATCATCATCATCATCATCATCATCCTCATCCTCATCACTATCAACATCATGAACATCCTCATCATCGTCCTCATCATCATCACCATCAACATCATGAACATCATAATCATCATCATCATCATCATCATCATCCTCATCATCATGACCATCAACATCATGAACATCATCATCATTCATCATCATCATCATCCTCATCATCATCACCATCAACATCATGAACATCATGAACATCATCCTCATCATCCTCATCATCACCATCAACATCATGAACATCATGAACATCATCCTCATCATCCTCATCCTCATCACCTTCATCATCGTCATCAGCATGATCATCATCATCACCATCAACATCATGAACATTATGATCATCATCCTCATCATCATCCACATCATCACCATCAACATCATGAACATCATCATCATCATCGTCATCATCATCATCGTCCTCATCATCATCACTATCAACATCATGAACATCATCATCATTCATCATCATCATCCTCATCATCATCATCACCATCAACATCATGAACATCATCATCATTCATCATCCTCATCCTCATCATCATCATCACCATCAACATCATGAACATCATCATCATCATCCTCATCATCATCATCACCATCGTCACCTTCACCATCACCTTCATCATCATCATCATCATTATCACCTTCATCATCATCATCAACATGATCATCATCATCACCATTGCCATTATCATCATCGTCATCATCATCATCACCAACAACATCATGAACAACATCATCATCATCATCATCATACTCATCATCATCACCATCAACATCACGAACATCATCATCATTCATCATTATCATCCTCATCATCATCATCACCATTAACATCATGAACATCATCATCATCATCCTCATCATCATCACCATCATCATCATTCGTCATCATCATCCTCATCATCACCATCAACATCATGAACATCATCACCATCATCTTCATCATCATCCTCATCCTCATCATCACCTTCATCATCATCATCATCAATATGATCATCATCATCACCATCAACATCATGAACATCATCATCATCATCATCCTCATCTTCATCCTCATCATCATCACCATCAACATCATGCACATCATCATCATCACCATCAACATCATGAACATCATCATCATTCATCATCATCATCCTCATCATCATCATCACCATCAACATCATGAACATCATCATCATTCATCATCATCATCCTCATCATCATCATCACCATCAACATCATGAACATCATCATCATCATCCTCATCCTCATCCTCATCCTCATCACCATCAACATCATGAGCATCATCATCATTCATCATCATCATCATCATCATCACCATTAACATCATGAACATCATCATCCTCATCCTCATCATCAACATCATGAACATCATCATCATTCATTAGCATCATCCTCATCATCATCATCACCATCAACATCATGAACATCATCATCATCATCCTCATCCTCATCATCATCACCATCAACATCATGAACATCATCATCATTCATCATCATCATCCTCCTCCTCATCATCACCATCAACATCATGAACATCGCCATCCTCACCATCCTCACCATCATGAACATCATCATCATTCATCATCATCATCCTCACCACCATCATCATCATCCTCATCATCATCATCACCTTTATCATCATCATCACCATCAACATCATGAACATCCTCCTCCTCCTCCTCCTCCTCCTCATCATCACCATCATCACCTTCCTCATCATCTTCATCTTCATCTTCCTTAAAAAGATAATTACTTTCTTTTAAAATTTATAACTTACAAAATATTAAATTTAATTTTCATAATATTGTTTTTCATCTATAATAATAAATGTTTTATAATAAGTAAAATCAAACATAAATTTTAAGAGGTAGGTCAACTATCTTCATCAACACAATATTGTTATTGTTTAGGATGTTAGATAACAATTTTATTGGATAGACTAACTATCTTAATCAAAAAGATATTCTTTTATTAAATATTTATATTAAATTTCTATATTTATATTTAAATTGAGTGTATTCTAAATGGTGTCTAAGTAATGAAGTATATGTTTATTTCTATCTAACTCATTTAAGTTTCTATGTCCTTAAATTATATATGTCATACTAATGAAGGTTGTGCGTAATTTATTTAAGTTTACTTTCTCCTTGTAAATTGGATTTTGGATTACTAATATAAAATGATTTTAGTATATCTTCTTACTTCATAATCTATTTTCATTTATTTATGAATAACTAGTCATGAAACATAAAGTTTAAATTTATCTTTTTCTTATAAAAACAATAATAGTTTAAATAATTTTTCTATATCTTTTTATTTCATTTATTTATAAATGAATATTACCTCATCATGTTTTAAAATTTAAATGTCACATTTTAAAATGATAATCTTTAAATCACTACATCTAAGGATTTTAGTTGATATTCTAATTACATTTAGCCGTGCACCCACCCCATTAATTGTGCTTAAACAGATCGCATGCGCGTTTTGCTTATACAAATCGCATATGCATTTTGCTTATACAAATTGCGTGCGCATTTTGGGACTGTTAAAATAGTGAATTGTCTTTGTCCGAGAGCAACTTCACTCTGTTTTTATGAAAATTCTGATTAGCGCGCATTATTTTTCAAGAGCACGAGCCTGCCTATGGAAATACTCACAATCTACACATTCTCCATCATTCTTTTTGTTATGCAGGTGCAGCATTGAGGACATCTTTCATGGTTGAGAAGCACACAGGATAAGATATCAAGCTTCAATGTCATTTCATGGTGATGGTGGATATAACTTTCATTTGCTTATTATTCAAGAGAACCAAAGGTAAATTTTCCCATTCATAATTGTTTTGATGGGAAATATGAACAATTGAGAAGGAAGATTGAAGCACCTTGAAAGATCAATAGTTATAAATCAAGTTAAAGGTTTGGAAGCTTGTAATTGAGGAGCAACAAAGACAAACTATATTGACATTGATCATTGTGGTGATGGGGAATGTATGTAATCGAGGAATAAAATCAGCAAGGAAGAAGAGAAAGAAAAGAAAATAATAGACATGATGAATCGGAGGCTTTCTTTGGAAACTAATCCAAATCCAATTATAGAGGATACGACAGTTCATCCTATTAATTCAGCACAAGAAAAAAGGAAGCATTCACTATAGGGACCTTCAATTTCCACAATAGTTGTTGAACAAGCACCCCATGGAAGTATTCAAGAAGCAAAACGTAGGTGCTCATTAGGGGATGTTTCAAATCCCACATCAAGTCAAAGTGATAATTTACCATGTCAAGATGAAGCTCATGAAGAGGCGGTGTACATGGAACCTACTGTTGAAGAAGAAAATATTAACAGGACCATCGATGAGGATGTTGGACTTCCACCATCCAACTACCAGGAAGAGAGTGAAGGACAACAAGTTGCTACTGAAACGCCAGAGCGTATTGTTGATGCACTAGATGATAGAAATCCAACCCCCTTACCTCCATTAGAAAGCACACGTCGAAGAACTCCGAAGCATATACAAGTTGATGAAGGAATCCTCAATTCCATTAAAGGTATGCTATCTAAACGTAGTATTGCTTATCAAACTCAATAGATACTAAATAAATATTTTGTTTCTAAATGTGATGGAGATAAATGTAGATTATTTTTATCATTGTTAAAATCTAGGGGCATGAATATTGTTAGGAAATTGTTAGGGATAAAGATGATAAAGCCTTTTGGACCAAGTTATCATATAGTTAAAAGCTTAGTAGATGCCTTTGGTAAAATTGGTAAGAACATACAGTGAAAGGATCGCAATGTGGCTCGTCGTGTGTTGTCACAAGCATTTGTAAATAAGAACACCAGGGTCCTTCTTTTTCTGAAGCCTACATCTAAACTAGTTAATTTGAATGTAAAAACCCTCCGTAGGTATTCTATTAGAAGAGAACATCTTGACACAACCACCCAGACAGATTTTTGGGCCTTTATTGGTTGGTTGCCACATCGTGACATGAAGCTAGTTGATGCAGTAAATGGACTAGTGCAGAGTTTTTGGCATGAACACACAAAGCCTTCTTCAAACCGGAAGGATGTACTAAAACTGAGAAGGGGTTCAAAGGACCATGAACCACATATTAAGCATCTTCTTGATATAACACAGACAGAACTATACGAGAAATTTAGGAATGAACATAGAGAATTGAATTTGGGGCAAAGATCTTTTGAGAAATGTAAGCCCTGGTATGTTAGAATAAATACTCTTCATAACACTTGTTGTTGCAGATACCATGTAGAATATGAATATTACTATGAAACATTTTTGTACATTCATCATGTGTTGCATACTAACCATGTGCATGATTGCTCCTTGACAATACCACCGACCTCATCAAGAGAATTCATTCATAGTATCATGTGCAATAGGCATGAGGGGAAAACTTACTATGCAAAATCTTGTTTGGATGGAACTTGCTCCAACTGTGCTGGAATGACATTATTGAGCCAATGTATGCACAATACTGGAGACAATGAATTTGGGAATATGGTTACAGACATGAAAAGTTTCAAATATATTAGCTATGAAATAGTCCCAGGGAAAGAAAGCAAAAAAATACAATTGGTGACATCTCAGGTACATGCATTTATCTATAAATTTATGTTTGAACAGTTGCATTTCATTCCTTACTTACAAAAAAACCTGATATTGAGATCATTTTGTGTCAAAAGGTACAAGTTAGAGTCTTCGTCAAGGAATTTATTGAAAAGACACGTCAATATGTTCAATATGTCCACTTGGCACGATGGTAGGATGAGAAGTTTAGAATATGAAGAGATACATTTCCTCGTGGTACTATACTTTTAGTTGTTGATTTTGCCAAGAACTACACTCTGCAACCTCAAAATGAGATCCAAAGTCAGTATTATCACTCTGAGCAGGTTTCCTTGATGGTGCATATCACATACAGGCATGGCCCAAATAATAGTGAAGAGCAAAGAGAAATTCTGAGGAATATCACTTCTACATAAGTAATGATAGGTGGCATGACTTCCACTATGTATGCCATTGCTTCATCATGTTCTATGATAATTTGAAGGGCAGGAACATACAGATGGATCAACACTAGATTTGGTCTGATGGATGTGCTGGTCAGTTCAAAAATGCATGCATATTTCAATGGTTGTGTTCATTGCATAAAAACTACAAAGTTCCACATATGTGGAACTATTTTGAGACTGGGCATGGTAAATGAGAGCATGATGGAGCTGGAGCATGTGTCAAAATAGCCCTGCGAATAGAGGAATTGAAATTATCTACAATATCTACTATTCGAAATGCTCAATCTATAGTCAGGTGGTGCACGTCAGTAATGGGAGAGGAATCAGCTATGCGAGTAGAATCCACAAGAAAAAGACATGTGGAGAGATTTTTTTGGGAGGTGGTAGACATAGATAATTCACATGCATGGGAATGCAAGACTATTCCTGGGACTCGTGGCTTTCATTCGGTTCGAAGTTCTGATAACCCAGTATTTGAAATTTGGACCAGAAAACTCTCTTGTTTTTGCCTGCCTTGTTGTGATGGTGACTGGGATGTGTGTGAATCATTGCATTGGGTTGATGGATGGGATCTCATATCACTTCCACTTGATCAACGTGCAATTGTTGAGTTAACTCTATTGGAAGTAGACCAATCGTCTATTTCTATAGATTTTGATCATGTATCAGACCTTGTACAACCCGGTCTGATGCATTTCCTTAACATTTTTTTGTTAAATTTACGTAGTCTTGAAACTCACATTAATGGCCTTGTATCACACGGAAAATATTTAATCATATACCTACAATCATACTATGCAGGACACATATACGCAGTGGTTGCCTCAAAAGATAGTGAATGGGGTGGTGATTATTGGTTGGCACGTTGTATAGAGGGAAAACAAACCCTCATTATGTCCATGTCTGATGATGAAAACAACCACTTCCCCACTGGGTCTATGGTTGTTAAAGGTGAATACATTACACATGACAACAATGCAAGAAATAAGGGTGGATATGTTTACAGGGATTACAAATTAGGTGCAAGTGTGTATCACTTTACCAACTTAATCATTGGTACAAACCTCCAGGTACGAACAATGCCTAGCCGAAATTCATTGAAGGTACACTACTTCTTACCGGATACAGAGCACGAGAGACTAATGGAGACCATCATTATAAGAGATGATCCGGAGGGCTTGGTTGTATGATAATAGGTGGGATCTAGCATGATGAGGTATGTATCATAATTTAAATTTCCCCATGTATGTTTCTTATGAATATGTCAATTTTGTGTTCTTGATATGCAAAATTTTCCATAGTGTTGTTTATAAATATGCCAAAAGTTCTCTTGTATGTCAAGTTAATGAACATGCCAAATTTTACATATGATCAATAAACCATATATATCAATCATATGAACATTTCGAGATCTCATTCACAGGATATACATAACATTAGAATACATACATGTACCTCTGTAGGTCATACTTATCAAAGTTCTTTGTAGGCTCTCTTACAGGACTAAAACCCTGATTTTTTAAGTAGGTAATATTGTCAATGTTTTCAGCCGATATATACAACTAGGATGATGGAAACAAGATGCCGCAATGATAAACTTATGTTTTAAGGCTTGTATAATTTCCTTCTTGACAACTCACCTCTTATACCCGCATGTCCATTGCCAAAGGGGTAGTGCCTAGTAGTGTTGGAATTTCATCTCATTTTTTTATTGAGAAGTTTAATTTCTACTTAAAAGATAATAAAAGATAATAAGAGATTTATTTAACTTTGTTTTTAGTTGATTATGTTTTTTTGAACATTGAAAGTGGAAGAAAATAACCTACTAATATTGACACAAACAACTCAAAAGTAACATGCTTCAACATTATGCATATGAAGTATTCAAAAGTAACATGAGCTAAAATTATGCATGTGAAGTAGGTAAACATCATGCATGTGAAGATATTAAGTGATAAACTTAATAAATAAACAAAATTTGGAACCTCTCATGCTTTCGAAAGGTTAATGTTTCATATGCATAATAGAAAATTTTGGGAGGCTGACATGATGGGTCATTGGTGTACTTGAAATTGTGATATTTTAATTTTCAATTAAAAGATATGATTTTATTAAGGAGTTTAATTTCCAATTAAAATATAACAATAAACTCATTTCCTCATGTTTCTCATTGACCATGTATTATAAAAATCCTGAAACAAAACAACATACTAGCAATGACAGCTCGAAAACTCAAAAGTAACATTAAGTCGTTGATGCACAGAAAGACACGGATGGTGGGGATGTGGTTGGCGTTGCCATATTTCCCATGCCAAAACACACTAGCAGGAGTTTAAATAATTCAAAATTGTGGTTCCGTGAGGTTTTTTGCGCACCGGGCCCAAGTCCACCAGGTGTCCCTGAACGATATCTGGAGGTGACCTGCAACTCACCATAGATCGATGCTCGGGCCTTCGATCGACAAACCATCGATTCTGTTGGATTCATGTTGTGGGATTTTAGCTAGGGGGGGGGCTCTCCCTCCTGTCCATTGCCCGATGGCCTCCATCTATGGTGGTTTCTGAAGCTAGGGTTTCACTCAGTAGGGGACAATGTAGTCACGCCAACGAGGGCTAAAGCTGGAAAGCCACGAATGGTGGGGATACGGTTCATGTTGCCATATTTCCCATGCCCAAACATGCTATTAGGAGTTGACGGAATTCAAAATTGTCGCTCCGTGAGTTTTTTTGCACATCAGGCCCAATTCCACCAGGTGTCCCTGAACGGTATCTGGAGGTGACCTGCAACTCGCCATAGATCGATGCTCGAGCCTTTGATCGACAAACCGTTGATGCCATTGGATTTGTGACATGGGATTTTAGCTGGGGGGGGGCCTCTCCCTTTTATCCATTACCCGATGACCTCCGTCTACAGTGGTTTCTAAAGCTAGGGTTTCGCTCAGTAGGGGACAATGCAGTCACACCAATGAGGGCCAAAGATGGAAAGCCATGGATGGTGGGGATGCGGTTGGCATTGCCATATTTCCCATGCCCAAACACGCTAGCAAGAGTTAACAGAATTCAAAATTGCCGCTTCGTGAGGTTTTTTGTGCATCGGGCCCAAGTACACCAGGTGTCCCTGAACGGTATCTAGAGGTGACCTGCAACTCACCATAGATCGATGCTTGGGCCTCTAATCGATGAACCGTCGATTCCGTTGGATTCATGACGTGGGATTTTAGCTAGGGGGGGCCCTCTCCCTCCTATCCATTGCCCGATGACCTCCGTCTACGGTGGTTTCTAAAGCTAGGGTTTCGCTCAGTAAGGGACAATGCAGTCACGCTAATGAGGGCCAAAGCTGGAAAGCCACATATGGTGGGGATGCAGTTGGTGTTTCCATATTCCCCATGCCCAAACATGCTAGCAGGAGTTGATGGAATTCAAAATTGCTGCTCGATGAGGTTTTTTGCGCACCGGGCCCAAGTCCACCAGGTGTCCCTGAACGGTATCTGGAGGTGACCTGCAACTCACCATGGATCGATGCTCAGGCCTCCGATTGATGGACCACTGATTCTGTTGGATTCGTGACATGGGATTTTAGCTAGGGGGGGGGGCCTCTCCCTCCTTTCCATTGCCCGATGACCTCCGTATACGGTGGTTTCTGAAGCTAGGGTTTCGCTCAGTAGGGGACAATGCAGTCACACCAACGAGGGCCAAAGCTGTAAAGCCATGGCTGGTGGGGATGCGGTTGACGTTGCCATATTTCCCATGCCCAAACACGCTAGCAGGAGTTGACAGAATTCAAAATTGCTGCTCTGTGAGGTTTTTTGCGCATAGGGCCCAAGTCCACAGGTGTCCCTGAACGGTATTTGGAGGTGACCTACAACTGGCCATAGATCAATGCTCGGGCCTCCAATCAATGAACCATTGATTCTGTTGGATTCGTGATGTGGGATTTTAGCTAGGGGGGGGGCGCTCTCCCTCCTGTCCATTTCCCAGTGACCTCCATCTACGGTGGTTTCTGAAGCTAGGGTTTCGCTCAGTAGGGGACAATGCAGTCACGCCAACAAGAGCCAAAGCTGGAAAGCCACAGATGGTGGGGATGCAGTTGGTTTTGCCATATTTCCCATGCCCAAACACGATAGCAGGAGTTGACGAAATTCAAAATTGCTGCTCCGTGAGGTTTTTTGCGCACCGGGCCCAAGTCCACCAGGTTTCCGTGAATGGTATCTGGAGGTGACCTGCAACTCGCCATAGATCGATGCTCGGGCCTCCGATTGATGAATCGTCGATTCCGTTGGATTCATGACATGGTATTTTAGCTAGGGGGGCCTCTCCCTCCTATCCATTTCCCAGTGACCTCTGTCTACGATGGTTTCTGAAGCTAGGGTTTCGCTCAGTAGGGACAATGCAGTCATGCCAATGAGAGCCAAAGCTGGACAATGCATTTCATGCCAACGAAGGCCAAACTTGGAAAACCCTATCCCTAACTAGGGTTTATTGTTTAACATGCATGGCCCATAACCATAACCCTACTAAGGAAACCCTAATCCTAATCCTAATCTTATCTTACTATCACAACTCAATTCAGAATCAATCTAATGTCGAATTGAACTTTTTCAAATGTGGTGGACTTATGCTTCAAATCATGTTGATTCACAAAGTTGGTTCTCAGTCTTTGGATTCTATTGTAGTTCCTTTAATGCTGAGTGATTAGTCATTGGGTGCATGAGGTTTGTTGAATAGTGTTGTTGGTTGTTGATGAAATGTGAAGCATGTATTGCACTTAGTTTTATTAAATTACACTTGAGCATTGACTTAACTTGTAATTTAATGAATCCAAACTCACAATTTTTAATTAGATATATCCAATTGGTGTGCAAGTAGTGAGTTCATTGAAACCTTGAAATATATTGTATTGCACTTATATTTATTAAATTACATGAGCAAGAACTTTGACTTTAGTGTGCATGTATTGAGATCATTGAAACCTTTAAATATAATAGTTTTTTCTTTTGACATAGTGCATTCATAAGTAATAGACAATCCTCACAAATCAATACAATAGATTGACACAAGAAGATGTGGAAACCAAAGAACAAATTCAAAGTGAAATGTATCATTCATTTATAACTGAAATGTCAATGTACATGTCTCCAAAAGTACATATATATCCAAAAG
>LPNX010559510.1:84898-136261 GCA_001517045.1 Pseudotsuga menziesii
TTGTGTAGCAGTTGGAGCTGTTGGTTGAACATGAAGGATGGTCGCATCCATGGTCGAACCAAAGGGGGCAAGAACTGGTGGTGGTGGTGGTGGCTACAATCACCAAATCTTGAAATAGTTAGAAATGTGCATGAATAAACAATAGACAACAATAACACACTATGTCTATATCATGTTCAAATAGTTGTACCTCTATGTGGCTTGTTGTTATTGCAGATACCACATTAACTGTTGCATCAATAACTCTTACTGCTGGTGGCTACAATCACCAAATGTTGAAATAGTTAGACATGCATGAATAAACATACGCCAACAATAATAAACTATGTAATGACCATGTTGAAATAGTTGTACCTCTGTGTGACTTGTTGCCATTGTAGATGCAGCACTGACTACTGCATCAACCATCCTTGCAAGGTTTTCAATAGTAAACTCTGGCTCCTGATGCAGTAAACATGCAAATCAAACATTAACAAAACATTTTATGCACTGGATTTCAAGTTAACCAAGAAATATCATCAAAGGATATACAAATTACCATGGTATCAGTATCTCCATGGTCGTGGACAACTTCACTCTTTCTAGGAGTATGCCGTCTCATATACACTTGACCCTTGTTCACATATGGCCTATGAGGAGATACAACTCCAGGAAATGGTCCAGCTATTTCGGTTGGTGCCTATAGTCAACAAGAGTTCATGTAGTTAGACATGCATGATTCAATGAACATACATGTATTTAAAAAATGACATTTTTTAAATGTTTAAAATGTTTACCTCCATCACTGCTTTCCCTCGTGAAGGATCTGGCATCTGCCTAGATATTTCCTCGGTCGATATGACCATGGATCCTACCTCCATCACTGCTTTCCCTCGTGAAGGATCCGACATCTGCAAGTTTAATAATTGTAAATATTAGACCGTAGATAACATTAGTGAACTAACATGTACAGTATGTGGAAATTAACAAATGAACAAGTATTAAAAAACTTAAATTTTAAAATGTTTACCTCGGTGTGAGATACGACAATGGGTGCTATAGGAATCTCTCCACCAACCAAGGGATCAGTGGATGGAATGTCATGCCCCTGTGTAGAGTGTGGAACATGATACTCTGGGGCATCGTTGCTGGCATAAGGCATCAACTACAAGTTCACAAAATTAATATATTAGCTCAAACTATACATATGTGTACAAAGAGGAAAATAAATGAATAATTTATTACAATTAACCATATACATACATCACTAAAAAACCCACTGAAGACAACATCTAACAAAAGACCATAGCATGGATGACCACACGATGTGCACTCGTGAGGCTCAAAAGTAGGTTGTGAATGTGCTGATGGTGCTGCACTAGTAGATGGCCTTGCAGTAGATGGGGGTACTGCACTAGTGGGTGGTACTGCACTAGAAGATGGTCCTGTACCATGACGACCTAGTGTATGTACCACACCAGGGATAGATGTCCCTTCCTCACCCATATGTTGAACCATAGTTCTATGGCGAACAACGGCCCGTGCCAAACTCAAAAATGCATCACGTGTATGTGGAATAACACGATGTACAGGTGGGACATCTTGCTCAGGAAACTACCAGCGAGGTGCAGGGATAGGGAGATCAACATCTCGAACCCTGGCATTGGGTCGGTTTTGGGGCATCCCCCCACCGATCCCCTGAAAATAGTTTACGTGTTTACCCAACACGAACTCTGCATACATCTTCCAAAGGAAATACAAGGGGATTTCTCTGTTGTTGTGTGGTGGCATATCAAAAACCATATACCATCTGTCCATCCAGTTATCAACAAATGGTTGATATGTGCACCACTCGATAGAGATATGTGGCCTATTTGCATTTGGGATTTCCCCCGTGCGAGGGTCCCTAAACAATGAAAATATATGCTCTTTGGTAATTTTCAACTTTTTTATTGCACTGTAGCTAAGACCATCAGCGCACTCACGTCTTTTTCTTTCTCTATATGAAGTAATATCATATAGTATGTTTCTTGACAATGTAATAGTCTCAACAATTGCATCCAAAGTGGATGCAAGTGAACGTCGAATCCTATCACCACCACTAAAAGCAGTACTGAGACCTCTCAACTGGGCAAGCTTAATCAATATTTCAACATTGGTGTCCATAGTGGCAACTGCAATAAAAAAATCAATAAGGAAATCATTAGAAACGTATACATGGTATATAATGACATCTCTTCAAAATTGAAAATGTAAATTAAGGAAAACTCAAGTTACAAACAATTTAATGGCATTCACTTACATACATTTAAGACTTAAAATTAAACATTTAACAATTAAATAGTGAGTTTCGTTCAACTTCTTTCTAAAAGTTAAGGCACTTCTTCACCCTCATTGGTGATTTTTCCATGCACACTTGGGTTTAAACTTCTTTGAATTTAGGAGTTCTATTTTGACATGTTTTGGCCTTTACGTCCCTTGGATATGTAAAATAAAGGGGCAAGGGACTATTAGGACATGTGAGGCAAGAAAAGGGGTGATACAGGGCTACCACCATATCCTCTAAATATAATTGACTCAATCATGGTTGGGAACACTCTCACGACGCACTCTAGGTAGTTCATGGGTGTTCACCATTTCTATTGTTGTATAACCATGGAAACCAATCAAAAGTTACATGGAAAATGGAGAATTTGTGGACTGGACTACAATTGGTTGTAGATGAACTTAGAGACTTGACATGTAGAAATATATTACCCATTGTTTTTTCTATTTTAAAAAATGGTTGATAAACCTAGTGATGCAGGGGAATCGACTGTTTGAGTAAAGTCATTTATGTCTTTGCTAGATCTAGGGATATGGGTAGTCAAATGTCAGAAAGCTGACATTATGTAAAAAACCAATCCACATTTCAGGCATATTATGTATGGAGTGGTCATGTTTTCTCAACATTTCGTGGTGATTATGACTTTATAAATTGTCATTCATTTAACTCTCAGGATCAAGTAGATCTCTTGAATTAAATGTTGTTGTGAGATTTTATAGCTTATAAATTTACTCCAGTTGTTGTATATGACTCTATGTATATCTGGGACATTCAGAATGAATAGGTCGATGGATTCACATGGTATTGTTGAGTATTGATATTCTTATAGAAATTACAATCCCTTTATATAGTCATATGTGTTTTTTATTGTGTCAAAGGATTGTTAAATATGGAATTCTGATCAAGATGAGGGTCCAACTTGCATATTTTGATCACAATTTCCTGTTTCTTCCATTTTGATGATTATTTTGGTTGTTACATTTGGATCCCTCATTCACTATGTATATTAAAATGTTGGCATTCACCTATCTATGAAAATAATTGCTAAGTTTTATTTCACTTTGTGTTAATTCCAGCACAATCATTGCATTTGAAGGTTTGACTATGCATGTTACAGGTGGGCACTCTCACTAGTATCCCAATTCAAACTTTGCATTGTCCATCAAATTCTATGCAAGTTGGGATTATACTTGTGTTTGTTTTATATATTTCTAGCCTTTTGTAACTTTGAATATCTATTAGACATGATGTTTTTTATTCTTATAGCCTATTTTAGTTTGAATCCATCAAGCATTAGCTTGGGAGTTGTTGGGTTGATTATTCTATTAAAAAACACAATTATAGGTTAAAAATTGACAAAAAAAAGAATGCTTTGGGTGATTGAATTACCTTGTTGGATGACAATTCACCAGTGAAATATCCTCCCCTCAACCTCAACCAGCTCCTCCAACAATCCCAAGCAGTTAACTTGCTCCAAAACGCTCCAATTGGCCTTCGTTTTCGTGTTCTTGATTGTTAAAATGGGCTGCAGGTTTCGGGACTGTGTATTTAAATTATTTTTTGTTTTCCAAATCGCGTACGCATTTTATAACTACATATCGCGAGTGCATTTTGTAGTTATATAACATGTACACGATATGGTTTCCTATCCTACGTGTCCCATGACATGTCAGGCTCGGGTTGAACCATAGCAAGTGCTATGTAGCAGAAACACGTTGTATTTTTTGGTAACATGATCTTGTTTTTGAAAACTAGGATTGCATCTAAAACATCCCTCATCTTCTTGCACTGACCCTTATAGAGAAATGGCGAAGATAAGACCTCTCTTAATGCAGTGAGTACCAATGCCGAGGGTTGTTCTCATACAACTATGATGATGGGTTGCATAGCTTGCAATTGTGGATTTATCAAAGGAGATGTAGCCATCCTTGAAGCTCCACTAAATTCTATTTATCGTGATAATTTCTATGGTGTGCAATCTTTCACATTTTAAGAGGCTTGTTCTTTGAAGACAAGGAAGGATGCAATGGAAAACAGTTAACTATTTCAAATAGTCTAGGTTATTTGTGGATAAGAAAACTATATATCAATGGGGTTATAAGATATGTACTTAGAGATTGTTATCCAATAATTTAGGGGAGATTTGAGATCTAGAAGTTTGACATCATACCTTTAAAAGGGCTAAATTTAGATTATAGCTGAGAGATTATACCTTTAGGTGGAATAAGGAGCATCTTGAAGGAGTCTTACTAGTGAAAGAACTATGAGTTTTGTTTTTTCAGTAATGTAAATCTTAAGAGGAGGTGTGCTAGAGTTTAATGTTTACATTGGTATAATAAAGTCACATTCTATAAGTGACTAATTAGAACCATTAAAATAGTTGAGATATTTTCTTAACCTCTTCATTTATATATAAATAAATCAAATCTCAGAACAAACACTACACTCTATCTAATAGAATTGCAACCTTGTAATGTGAACTAATGATTAATAATATTATGTATGGAATTTTCAATTCATTTACAACTTTACTTTTTGATTGGAGAAGAGATTGAAGAAGGAAATTATATCTCCTACATATTTCTCATGATAATCAACTTCCAATTGTTGCATCGTAGAGGTTTCATTTAACGCAATTAAAAGGTTTCTTTTCTTGAAAGGATTTAGGTAGATGGGTCGAATCCATATATATAAAAATGGATGGAATTAATAGCTCTAAGTTAGTGTTTAGAGTAAAATCACCCATTATATCATAAATATAACTCCCATAATTTTTTAAATGACCAATGACGAGTATAATGTTGTTACAAAGAGTATAAAGTAAAAATAAAATTACTTATATTTACTTGCATGCTTGGCTTTGCCTCGACAAATTAACTTTCAAATGCTCTATATGTGTTTGTTTGCTTAGGAACAAACCCCATAAGAATGAAACCAAGTAAACCACCAAAAAGAGGCTAAATAATGACTCTTATCATGTTGCATAAAGAATGTATGGCTATAATTATCTTAAGTTTAATTATTTGTTTTAAATATATGGAAAAAAACTTAACAAATAACCATTAGTAAAGCGTTGATTTTGATTAATATAATTGAATTACAATTAGTAAAGCGTCGATTTTGATTAATATAATTGGATATAGGCCTATTAATTATGAATCATGTGAATATCTACACTCATACAAAAATATAAAAGTTGCAATAAAACGTGGATAACTAAAAAAAAATGGCAAGTGATTGTAAGATTTATGGACTATTGCATTTTGTGATGGTAACTGAAAATAATAGTAAGTAATGGTAAGTTTTATAGACTATTGCATTATGAAAGTGGTGAAGGCAATTAAGATGATTGGTGTGACTAAATATGGACCCACCCTTTAGAAAATTAAAAGGAAAACGTGTATGGAAATCTTCAAAATTCATGTTGAGATGTAATAATTTCATATCAAGATTTTTTTGTTTCTATGCTTTAAGTACATTGTATTAATTGAATAGTGTTTGATGATTCAATATTGCAATGGTTTGTGCATTGGTTTCAGAATTGATTTTCTTATGAAATCAATGCACTACAATTTATCCAACTAAGTTACAATTGGCAAAGTAACTAGGGCTAGGTGCATAAATCTTAGTGAATTTGTAAAATTGATAATGTCATACTATGTTTTTTTGTTGCAATGCTTTTACCATGGTGCTTTGATTTTAGTGTTTGCAAAATAAATAAAATAACTCTAAGTTTTGATGCATTACTTTTAGTACAATGCATTGATTTTAGTGTTAACAAATTCAATGAAATTGACTATAGTGTGTTGATTGGAGTATTTCATGCACTCATTTTCACCTCATTTTAGTGTTCGATGTATTTCATTTCTTTTTAATGGTTATCCTATCTTTGTTACAACATATCAATTACAATCATGGTACATTAATTCACATTAACAACTCCTCTCATATTGAAGACATGGATCATGTACTTGTTGAGGAAGTAAGAATATGGATATGAGAATGTTCCTATGGTACACTTATCATGTTGCCACTAATGTATCTAAAAAAAGAAAGGAAAATGTATCTAAACAAAGAAAAAATTTAAGTTCTTGCATAGATAAGCAAAATGAAGTTGGCACAAATATAACATGAAGTTTCTGTGCCTGTATGAAGAAGATGAATTCCAGTTTGAAGAAATACATAAGAAGTACATCTAGCATGAAGAGGTATTTAAGGTATATAAGCAAATCCTATTGGCACAAACCCCACCAACAAAACCTCAGTCCACAGGGGTTCCCACTCTGTCAATGCTCAACTCGCCACGATATACCTGAGCACCGGCCCATACATGTTTTACCCTATCTAGAAAGACCCACAAAGTAGGTGAAGTATCACCTAAGATGTTCTAGGGAGGGCTGACAAAACCAAGTTTCCACAGAATGGAAGAGGACCATGGGAATCGAAAATTCATCAACTCATCTACTAGAACTAACCAGCTACTTAATTAACATAACCATTCATCATTGCTTTTCGCAGATCACATCATTCATTTACAACCATAAAAGGCCTACAAGTGCAAAACAGATTTAGAAAGATAACATTATTCATAAGAAGTAAACATCGCATCATAGATCCATGTTGCAGATTCACTTCACATTCATCATTGGGTTCATAGAACAGGAAAACAAAAAGAGATAAAAAAATTGCAAAATGATCACAGCAGTTCAGATCGACATCTCTCTCATCATATTAGCTTCTACGCAATCAATCACAGATTCAAAATAGACAACAATTCAATGGAGCCTTGAACTCTCAATTCTCCTTTCACAATATGATCATGATTGTCTCACTATGACTTGACAATTACATTTACAATTCTTCTTCTATTTATAGGCTTGCGCCTTTACATTCATGGTCCACTTCTAACTAACGCCTTATTGATTCTACCAACTAATGACCAATATCCACAAAATATGGTAAAAAAGTACAAAAAGTGACACAAAATATTCAAAAGTAGTCTATCTTCTGCCTTATGTGCTATCTTTGTCTTGCGCAGCATATTTCGAGCTTGCGCAACATCCACGATACTGTGCAACTAACTGATCCACAACCCATTACCAACATGCCCTCAACACAATATTGTGGCTCATCCTCGAGCCACGTCAGTTGGACATGGTGTACTCGTTGATTTTCAGCTTGAATTCTTTGTACTATTGAGTGATTTCTTTTACTTGCGTTTTAATTTTCTCAGTAAGGTGATGAATTCTGAGAAAATCCTACTTAAATGGGTGCTCCACCATATTTACATTTACTTCCTTCTTACCCTCCTGCATATCCTGCAGCGCAGCGATTGCTTTTAATGGCAATTGGGCTACAATTTCTTGGAAATCATCAAGTTGGTCGTTGCACTTTCGCTGGTGCTCCTAAGCCTTTCCAACTCATTTTTGTAGCTCCTTTAACTCTATTGACCCTGTAATTTGAACAATTGGTGGCATTATTCTCAATTCCATCTTCAGTATCGCCAACTGGCTCTCGAATTCCTTCAACTGCTTTTTCAGTTGCTCTAACTGTTCATCTTGAATGACAATGCCCCAAAATTGTGTCGTCGCCTTAGTAATATTTGTGGCATCTTGCTCCATTTCTTTAAACTGTTCTGCAATATCCTCGATGGCACCCTTCCATTTCACAACTTTCTCTGGTGGTGTGTCTGAGTATACTAGAGCATTCAAGATAATGTTGTCATGTTGTAGCTGCGCGATAAATTCCCTGAGTCAGTTTTCCTTTTCCACTACATCCAAAAATGCAGTGCTTTCATGGATGTGTTGAAAAGCATTCGTAACGGCCGCTTCCACTTGTCCACGACTAGAAAAAAGGTGCACCTTTTCAATAACAAGGCATTCATTTTATTTCTTCTGCAGTCTTCGTCTTTAGCTCCTCTTGTGCCTTCTTTAGCACCTCAATTTCCTGCGCATTGTCGGCCATCAGTGTTTCCTTTTCACGATGCAATTCCTCTACCTCTTTTCACAACGCCTCCTCTTCCTCTTGCAACCACAAGTACTGGTCATTGATATCCTTTTGTCAATCGATGAACTCCTGGTTGGCGACCCACTGCATGTGCACTAAGCTCTGTGTTGTTAACTTGTTGATGTCCAGCACAACGCTCTGCAACTGCTGCAGTGAGGAATTCATGTCCTCTTGTCCAGAGTCAATTGTAGTTGGGGGAATCTGAAAATTCTAGACCCGTGGCTTGGTGCTAATTGATGCATAGTCCTGCACAATGACACTCTTTGGTGCTCTTCTTAAAAAACATCATAAACATAATCTAACTCGGTTCTCACCTCAACGAAGCCTTCCTGGGTGGACTTCCTCATCTCTTTTACTATCATATTAGATGCATCAGTGAAGGACTTAATAAGCCACTTTAGTTGCGCCTCCAATGCTGATCTGATGTTGTTGCTCGCCTCCTGCTCCATCACTACTTCATCCTTATTTCTGCAAGGATGCACATCACTTCTAGATTGGTAGGGGTCACCGTTGATGAGTCTCCATCAGAGTCGTGATGACTCTGCTCTTTATGCATTGGATCCTTAGGAGTGTCCACCGGTCATCCTGCTAATATTTATTCCACGCTAACCGATTCACGCCATTATACGTGGCCAATCCTAGATTTTCGTTTCCAATTTTGCATCCGACAGCTTGTAAGACATCGATAGCCATTAAAGGGTCCCACCGTGCCTGGATATGAATAGTGTGTGACCCAATGGAAAACTGCATAATCCTCTAATACTTTACTACAGATTCTTCTGATATATGGGGAACTTTTGCAGGCGCTTCCTACAGTACTTCCCAGTAGACCTAAAAGTGGATCGCGTAATCTTCTTTCCTAGTGGGTTCCTTGACCCACCACAGATTTTGATAGCGTGTACCTTTACATACCTTCACTTCTTCAACCTCAATCCCTTGATAATCCACTATCTCCATCCAAGCCATTAGTGCAATTAGGATCAAGATCCAACTATATGTGAAAGATCGCTCTCCAGCCTGAACTGCTACTGCATCATCGGTTAATTTGTTTAGAAAGAATAGTGCCAAGTTCATTTGCACTCCTTGGGTGCATTGTTCTGCACACGCAATCACCTCTTAAGTGCACTGGATGGGGAAATTCTTGCTTACAATCATGCTTGATAGAATTCACGTGCCAATTCATACTTCTCGATCGTTGATGCTATCTATTCGGTAAGTTCTCCCATCGCGCTGCAAGTTGAACTTTTGTTTCAACCTTGCGACAAGCTGCTTATCATTGTCCCTGCCTCTGAAGTTTTGCGATGGGTTTGGCCCATCCTTTGGAAACCCCGTGATATCCGAGATCAATTCCACTGTGATTGGGACTGGTATATCAATGGTAACAATCCAAGAGCTGCTTGATGCATGTGTTTGCTTCATTTAACCACCCAAAATGCAGCATGTTTATTAAGCCTAGCAACCCAGCTTTATCCAACCCTTGCGTCTGTGCCTACGGGATACACACTATGGGTCCACCTGCAACTGATGGCAAGGAATCATAAGGCTCATTCACTACATCTTGTAATGCCAAAAAGTCATGATTGTCGTACTTCATCTTCATCAATGATGGTACAATGTCTGTATTGCACACCATCCCCCTCAGCAACGACGACATCCTAGGCTGATACTTCTGGTTTTTGGTCAGTCGTCGAGGCTGCACACTAGGTCAGGTGGGAGCAATGTAACCTGGAATGTCATGAATGGAGATGCCCATCCGTGTAGTAGACTCTACATCGTCGAATCTTGACGACCCTATCTACGCAGTTCCCTCTCCTTGCACCTTAATTGATGATCTCTTCTGCCTCTTCTATGGTGTCGAAGGGTTTGGCTTCTGGCCCTTCCACTTCCTCCTCGTGACCGATGAAAATCCGACTGACATACTGGAAATTTCCTCAATAATGGTCATTGGTATGATTGGCGAGTCCCTATCACTCAAAATCTCTACTGTGTCTGGGGTTCCTTGCATGTTGCAGCAATACCCCACAAGGTTCTAATTTTCATGCACCCTCTTCCTTACTCTGCAACTCATAGAATTCACTCAGTCGCTCTGGATTTCAACTCAGCGCAACAATTCTTGCAACTCAACTTAGCTTAATGGTTCTTTCAACCTGCGTAAAGAACCTTCTTATAGTAGCAAGTCGATCCAATATCCCCATCTTTACCAAATCAAACACGACCATCATGACCAAATCATGCATTAATTGCCTGAATCCACCGTCGATCTTGTCAACCCAACGGTTGGATCTACCATCAATACGCATCGCTTTAACAAGAACTACTGGTTAACTTATTTAATTGTTCTTCATTTATTGCTGATTTGACTATGTCATGACCTTATTGCTATTGTGAAATATCTTCCTAACTGCGCTACTGACTTCACTACTTGCACTTCAACTTCCTCTTGGTGCGCCCTTCCTTTGGCTATCTCTTCTTCCTATTTTTTTTCTAGTGCGCAGTGCCTTAAGCATCGCGCAGTTCCGACCCTGTCCTATAAGGCTTCATTCAGTTACCATTCACCAGTTTTTGTAGCATCGATCCATCTAGTTGCTGCAGTTGAACTGTCCCCCCATAAGTAATGGAATTAACAAGATATGGACCTAGCCAATGCATCTGTAAATCACCTGGATGCTTCATGAACTTACTGTCATATAGCAACATTGAATCTCCTTATTGAAAATGCTTGTTCTTTATGTGATGATCATGCCAAGCCTTCTGTCTATCCTTCTCGATGCTTTGATGGAAGCATGCGATAAAATAGTCTTCTTTGAGCTGTATCAACTGCGTCACGTGCTCCTCTAGTGTTGCTGCATCATCCATGCCTATCGCGGCTACAATGCGTAGACTGGGAAGAATTTATTCCATAGGCATGACTACCTCTTTCCCATATACCAGATTGAACGGTGTCTGTCCCGTCAATCTCTTCAAGTGGTGCAATGTTCCCACAATACTGTAGGAATCTTCAAGTACTATTCATCGCGGTTAGCATTACATACCTTTGTAAGTGCATGCTCTAATATCTTGTTGAAAGCTTCGACTAGTCCATTTTCCTGTGGATGGTATGGTGTACTTTTCTTGTGTTGTATTTGCAATTCTTTTGTCAACGCACTTACTGTGTATTTGATGAAGTGGCTCCCTTGGTATCTTATCAATATCCTTGGACATCCAAACTACGTCATGATGTTGTCAAACAGAAATCGTGTTGTTGTCACAGTGGTGCAATCCACAATAGGTGTGGCCTTCGCCCACCTTGTCAAGTAGTCTATTGCTGTGATTATGTACCACGCATCAGTTCTCTTCCCAGGTGGGTTGATTGGACCCACAAAATCCATGGCCCATTTATCAAACAACTACAAGGTTACTTGCGGTACCAGTGGCATCTCATTCCTCCACGATGGTTTTCTAGTGCATTGATAGACATCGCAGCTTTGTGCATAATCTGTCGCAACATTGTGTAAGGTGGGCCACCAGAGCCCTGCATGAAACATCTTTCTTGCAGTAGATGATCCTCAATAGTGTCCACTAGCGAATCCCACATGTGCTTCTTCCAAAATATGGCCTTGTTCATGTGGTAGGACACAACATTGCAGAATCTAATCTGAGCCAATTTTGTATAACTGCCCAACAATCAACTGAAAATATGATGCCTTAAGTACCAACTGCTTCTTTTGGCTGGTTGAAAAATATTTTTGTGCGAATCCTGTTGCCAAGAACTAGATTATTTGGTCAAAATAATCATCGCTATGTCGAATCTGAACAACTGTGCATCCGACAGTCCCTCATTAATGTTTGTTGGTTCTTCGCCTATCTCGGTCTGGGACAGATCATCAGGGCCAACATTCAAGCAATTCAACTTCACAATTATCTAAAAATCAAACTCCTGAAAGAGAAGTATCCAACGACATATATTCCCCCCCAAAACAGGCTTATTGACCAAATACTTCAAAGGAGAATGGTCAGTAAACATCTTAAAATTCCCACCTAAGAGGTGATGCCTGAATTTTTGTAGCGCATATACCATCGCCAAACCTTCTCTCTCTGTGGTCATATAGTTCTTCTCAACAAATGACAACTTCTGACTAGAAAAAGCGATCGGTTGATCAAGATATCCTTCTCCTAGATTTGCGAGCACTACTCCTAGCGCGACAGACGATGCATCGACATGGACATGGAACTCTTTGTTCCAGTCTGGGAACACAAGTATGGGTACCAAATCCATCTTCACCTTCAGAGTGTCGAAGCTTCCTTGACATTATGGAATCCAGACAAATGCAACATATTTATTAAATAATTTCTCCATAGGGGCAGTAATCGTAGCATATCCTCTGATGAATTTGTGATAATACCTAGTGTGCCCCAGTGTCACCCTAAGCATCTTCACATATGTCGATGGCGGTAAGCTCAAAATCAATGCTATCTTCGTAGGGTCAACCAAAAATCCTTTCTTGCAAATAATGTGGCCCAATAGTATCCAAAAATGTGCGCAAAAAATACACTTCTTGGTGTTCAGCACGATTTGATGCTATTGACATCTCTCCAACATTAGTTGCAGGTTTTCCAGATGATCCTTAATGAGACCATATACTTTCCAATCATCCATATAAAATTGTAGGAACTTCTGAATGAAATACTTGAATGTATCGACAACAACCCAGGAAAATATTGTAGGTGCATTCTTCTACCCAAAAGGCATCGTTGTGTATTGGAAACAACCCCATTTGGTGACAAATGTTGTTTTATGTCGATCTTGTTTTTCGATTCTTATCTGGTGGTAGCCAAAAAATCCATTTGTAAAAGAGTACATTTCCGGACCTCCTACTCCTTCCAGTACTTCATCTGTGAATGGTGTTGGGAACAGGTCGTGTATATAGGCATCATTCAATTTTCTGAGGTTGACATAGATTTGAACTTCATTGGTTTTCTTGTCTTAGAACACCATAGGACTGATCCATTCTGATTCTTCTACTGGCTCGATGATTCCAGCATCCAACATACTATCTAACTCAGCTTTAACCTTCTCCTTGTACTGTGGATTCAAGTGGTATGGTATCTGTCTTACTAGTTTCGCATTAGGATTTAATGGAATACTCATCACTCCCAGATCACCTAGTATTCCTTTCATTTCAGAGAATTTGGTTGGAAACAAATCTTGAAATTCATGCAGCAGATCCGTGATCTTTACCATGGTCTCCTCGTCCCAATAGTCCCCAACACTTGCAAACTTCGGGTTCTCCTCCATCCTAATGTTAACTTTTCTGATCTTCAGTGGCTGATTCATGGGATTAGTCGATATATACGGTGCTACGACATCCCTACTCCCTTCTATCTCCAGAATATTGATATTTCATAGCTCATCGTCATCCTCAGGTTCTCCAAACACATTGTAACATTGCATCATCAACTGCATGTGGAAATGCGCATGTGGGTCCACTGGATATGCAACTGACACTACTTTTAATACTACATGCCAGATGATCTGAAGTGCATTGTTGACATCAGGATTGGCATCTAAGAAACTAAATGTATGAGCAAAGCAAACCGTCATCTCCTCCCAAGTGGTTATTTCTCTGCGCAACTTTGCTGAGATATACCATAACCTTGGCATTTCGTCCAAGGTGTGAATAAAGGCATGGGCCCATTCATCCTTTGGTCATGATGCTTGCAATGTTTGGCTGTAATGTCCCCAGCCCTCCGATCATCGAAGAGGATGCTACTGATATACTATCTATCTGGGAAACTAGCCCCATAAACGTAAAAAAAAATACATTGGACTCAGGATACACATATGCATACAGAATTAACATTCAACGGAAGAAAATTACATTTAATTCAAGCATTCAAAACATTTTAACATGTTCATCATAATTCACCTAAACAATACAATTGCATGGGTGATTACACAAGAATACTTATCTTGGAATGAAGCTCCCTGCAACTAGCTATGTCGATGCAACATTCCACCCAACCATAGGCTACTATGTTCCTTAATCTCTCAGCAACACTGCCACCCCTGAGCTGGGCATGATTCCCGAAGGAAAATAAAAATAACTAGACTCACACATAGCCAAAGATGTGTCAAAACTCAGTCAAGCCAAAGCTATGTTTGGGTTTATCAGACTGCCAATGGGATGGAAAGGCTTTTTTGCTAAGCTAGTGAGCTCAACCATAGAGCTATGGACACCTACACAAGATATGACTTGGCTTTCCCAACACATACACACCCAACATAAGGAATCATCCCCTTCTCTATTGTACAGTCCCTTAGGCTATGCATTCCCTTCCAGTGCTATTTAGGATGTGCAGTAAGGGATAATCAGCCCTCAATATCTCTTAGTGTGGTTCCTCATGCACTATATTTATCAGGAAAATTACCTCTTCCACTCTTAACTGATTCAGTCCAAATCAAAGAGCATAACAACTTAGACCGAGGAAAGGGTGCACATACAACAAAATACTAATTGCTGGTCTTTGGGAAAATGTTGGGAAACCACAAAAATAGATTTATAGATGGATAAAAACACCAAGGATGAGGAAAACGATTTCAGAATCATTCTCTTGCTCCATAGATGCAAAATCGACCTCTACAAAAACCCAACTCAACAAATCGATTTTAGAAAATGGTTATGGGTATTTCGGGGAAAAAATGGCCTCTACCAAACCCAAAACGTGAATCTTATTTTCCCATGAATTCTGAGGATGTTTATGGAATTATGGGAGCCAAACTAACTTCCATAAACTCCAAAAATGAAAATTCTCCTTGCCCACTTGCTAAACAACACCAAAACAGATTTCTGGGCATGCAAAAATGAGGGAAATGAGTAAAAACGTGAAGGATGAACACACGGGAAGCTTCAGCTACATGCAGGAAGCCCATGTGAAGGAGAATGGGTGAGGAAAATGGAAGTAATGGGTGAGTAATGGATTGGGAAAGCATTCCCCAGTATTTACTTGCCCCACATGTCAAAAAATTGTTTAAAAAAAAAAATGGGTCCTCTACCCAATTCGAATTTCTACCCATACTCTTCCCACTCCATGCAATAACTAACTCAACCACATTTTGGCAACATTTAATGATTAGGGAAAAAGGAAAAATGGGTAGTTGACTGTTTCATGAGCTCTCCCTTTGACATTTGTCTTTTCCCCATTGGCCTCAAAGGTTAAGTATTCCCCCTCCTTATCCTTAGGAATATCATGCCCTTTTCATTATGGTTCCATTGACATAGCTAGTTGTGGGTATTTTAATTAAAATGCATATTTACATGATGCCAAAAATTATAATGTGCCGGATAGCACAATATACCATCGACAATGATTTTAATTTCTAGAACATAAAACATTAAATTGATGGTGGGGATTTTGCCTTTAGCTCCACACCATGATTAATTACAATATATACATCATATACATTTTTAATGCAAACGGGGTCAAAACCGGGGTGTTACATTCCCGTCCCCCTTCAATAGCACTGTCCTCAGTGCTTTACAAAATTGAACAAAATGCTACACTGGTCTCGCCTCAGTGCTCCGCAGAATTGAACAAAAATGGATGTGCCAATCCCATGGCATCCTCCAGCTCCCACGTAGCCTCTTCAAGACCATAGTGCTCCCATTGCACCTTTACCTGCCCTATGGATCGGTTCTGGAGCATTGTGACCTTCTTGTTGAGGATGCGCATTGAATCGATTTGGAACTCTCCCTCGGGTTCCACCTAAATCACATCCCAATTTATCACATGGTTAGGATCATGTACATATTTCTTAAGCAAAGAAACATGAAAAACATTATGAGCTCTAGTGCTAGCAGGCAATGCAAGTCTATATGCAACTGGCCCTATTCTTTCAAGCACTTCAAATGGCCCACAATATCTAGGTGACAGCTTGGCACAACTTCCAAGCTTCAAGGAACTCTTCTTTGCCCTCACTCAGAGGTAAACATGATCCCCAACACTGTACTCTCTGTTCACCCTATGATTATCTGCATAGTTTTTTTGTCTGTCTTGGGCTACTTTCAGATTCTTCCTGATCTTTACAACCTCTTGCTCCATCTCCTTAATCAATTCCGGACCAAGCACAACCCTGTTCACTGGATTATCTCAAGTCACTGGTGTCCTACACCTTCTGCCATACAAAGCTTCATACGGACTCATCCCCAAGGATGCCTGCTGTCCATTGTTATAAGCAAACTCTACCTAGTGTAGATAATCTTCCCACTTAGTTGGTTTATCCATCACATACATGCGAAAGATGTATTCAAGCACTCGATTAACTCTCTCTGTCTTCCCATCAGTCTGAGGATGGTAGGCAGTGCTGAAGTTCAACTTTGTACCCAAATCTGCAAACAAACCCTTTCAAAAATTGGAAGTGAACTTAACATCTCTGTTAGAGACTATTTCCTTAGGAAATCCATGCAATTTGAAAATCTCCTTCATGAAGATCTTTGCAATGTCATCAGTCTTATGCGCAGGCTTCACCGGATAAAATGTGCTACTTTTGTCAACTTGTCCACCACAACCATGATGGAATCATGTTGTCTCTAAGTCATTGGCAATCCTATAATAAAATCCATGGAAATAACTTCCCATTTCCATTCTGGAACTGGAAAAGGCTGCAACAAACCTACAGGGTGTTGATGCTCAACCTTTACCTGCTGACATTTCATGCACCTTGAAATATATTCAGCCATGTCTTTTTTCATTCCTAGCCAAAAGTACTACTTTCTGGCTGTAGCAATTGTCTTCTGATTTCCCGGGTGATCAGAATATGGAGCTTGATGGATTTCATCCATAACAACTCTCCTCAACTCTGCCACATTTGGAATATATATTCTACTTTTATAAGTAAGACGTCCGTCTTCTTCCAACTTATATCCCTCATACCTCTTCTCAAGACTTTGTTGCTGCAATTTATCTTTTACCTGCTCATACAATTCATCTCCAACAGTATGATTAACAATCTACTACCTCAAATATGATTGAAAAATACTAAGAGATGCCACATGCATTTATTGCACCTTCTTGCTGAGCAAATCAACTACTTTATTCTCTTTTCCCTTTATGTGCTTGATTTCAAAATCAAAATCACATAAAAAATCCAGCCATCTAGCTTTCTTGGCATTAATAGTAGGCTGATCAAACAAATACTTCAGACCGCAATGGTCTGTCCTTAGCTCAAATATTCTGCCCATCAAGTAATGCCTCCACATATTGAGAGCATGTACTATGGCTGCAATTTCTAGATCATGAGTGGCATAGTTCTTCTCATGCTCCTTCAAATTTCTTGACTTGTAACATATCACGTGGTTGTCTTGCATAAGGACTCCTCCAAGCCCTTGTCTGCATGCATCGGTACACACCACAAAATATTTCTATGGGTCTGGAACTTTCAATACTCATGCACTGGTGAGCACATTCTTCAACTGCTGGAATCTTTCTTCACACCTCGACGTCCAATCAAACTTTATCCCCTTCATTTGCAAAGAAGTGATGGCATGTGAAACTTTGGAGAATCCATCAATGAATCTCCTGTAGTATCCTCCAAGTCCCATAAAAGTTCTTACATTTGTCACATTTCTTGGAGTATGCCAATTCATAATGACTTCAATATTTTCAGGGTCCACAGATATACCCTCTTCTGAGATAATGTGACCCAAATACTGAATTCTATCTCTATAGAAGTCACACTTGCTTAGCTTTGCATACAGCTGATGCTCCCTGAGCAATTACAATATCAATCTCAAATTCTCTTCATGCTCTTCCTCATTCTTAGAATAAATAAGAATGTCATCAAGGAAAACAAGAACAAACTTGTCCAAATACCTACTGAAGACACTATTCATAAGGCACATAAATGTAGCTGGTGCATTTGTGAGACCAAATGATACCACTACAAACTCATAATGTCCATACCTTGTCCTAAAGGTTGTCTTATGAATGTATTCATCCTTGATTCTCACCTGATGGTAACCAGACCTCAAGTCAATCTTGGAAAATACCTTTGCTCCTCTCATTTGATCAAATAGGTCATCAATCCTAGGAAAATGATATTTGTTCTTCACAGTGACTTTTTTCAGTTGTCTGTAATCAATACACAACCTGAGTGTACCATCTTTCTTCTTTACAAACAAAACTGGTGCTCCCCAAGGAGACACACTCGGCCTAATATACTTCTTCTCCAACAATTCTTGCAGTTGCATCTTCAACTCTAGCATCTCTAGTGTACTCATTCTATAGGGTGTCTTGGACACTGGTGCTGCTCCTGGCACAAGTTCAATTGTGAAATCAATGTCCCTCTTTGGGGCAAGCCTTGGAATCTCATTAGGAAAATATCCCTGAATTCCTACAACACATGAAAGTCCTCCAGCCTAGTAGTTTCATCCTCCATTGCCTCCAAAACATGACCTACATACAACTGACAACCTTTCCTACAGAACTTCTTCAACTACATTGTTGAAATATGCCTCACATAAATCACCTTGGGAATGCCTTTCACAATCCTTGAGTTGCCTTCTTCATCCAAGCACTCAAAAGCCTTATTATAACAGTCAAGCTTTACTTTGTGAGCTTCTAACCAATCCATTCTGATGAGAACATCATAGGAACCAAGTGGTAGAACATTTAGATCTACACAAGTGACCAATCCATTCATGACCAATGGACATTTCTCTACCACTTCACTAACCTTCCTCTTAGTTCCAGTGGCTAGTTGAACTAACCAAGATTTGCTATGCTTTACTTTCTTAAAAGCACAAATATCGACTACTTTAGGGGTAATGTAACTATGAGTAGAACTGGGGTCAATCAAAATAGAAACATATTGCTCAACAATCTTACCTGTAGCTTCAACCACAGTTGACTGGTGATCTTCTTGGTGGTCCTCCAGTGCTACATAAATCCTAGGGAGGACCCTTGCTACTTGACCCACTGTTTTTGCTTCTTGCATGTTGTAAGCTGGCCTAGCACCCTCATTCTCGAGTGGACAATTCCTATGCATGTGGGGTCCTCCACATTTCTAACATTGGAGAGGTTCTCTGCTACTATGCTATGGATCTCTAGGATTTTCTCCCACCACTCCAATTGGCTTATTCGCAGCTTGGGATGGTTGCTTCTGCTGATTCCCGAAGTTAGAAGTTTTGAAACCTTTCTTCCTTTGGTTAGAATTTTCATTCTTCTTGTCCTTCCATGTATTATGGTAATCAGGTTTACCTTTTCTTTGCTCATAGCAATACTTATCCTTCCTTATTGCTTCTTCAAGAGTTCTATGTTCATAATACTCAATTCTGTCCTTGTAAGACTGAGGCAATCCACTTAGGAAATCTTGGATCTTCACTTTTTCATCTTTGATGTACCTGACATACCTCAATAGTTCCAAGAACTTATTTTCATACTCTTCCCTAGTCTGTTTTTCCAATCTTAGCTCATGGAACTCCTTAGTCTTGTCATCATAGTACCTGTCAGAGAGATACTTATGCTTGAAGTATTTCTTGAATTGTTTCCACACAATTCTTCTTTCATTAACCTTCTTTACTTATCTGTGGTGTTCCCACCATATGGATTCTCTTCCAGTCAAATTGAATATAGCTACCTTTGCTTTCATATTTTCGGAGTAGTCTTGAAATTGGAAATACTTTCTCATCCCAAGAAGCCAAGCCTCAACTTCTAGACCAATCTTGACCTCACCATTAAAAGTAGGAGGCTTTGCCTTTTTGAATTCATCTCCTGAATTGTTGTTGTAACATCTCCTCCTCTTATTCATGCGATATGGAGAGCATGAATCCCCACTAGGTTTCTCAGAATCATATGACCCACTCGTATTCCATTCTGGAGTATTCCTTTTTTCCCTTGAAGCCCTTCGGGAGACATGGGACCTTTTACGGGAATCTCCCCTCGCGCTACTCCTGCTTCTTTCTGGATTATCTGTTTGATGCCCAGAGTTTATCTGTCCCTAGATGTCTGCTAAACTCTGCAGTATAGATGCATTTATCTAATTTTGATCTTCTTGAGCCTTAAGAATCCTTTCATTGTATTCTTTGCAAATTTGAAACTCCACCCTTAGGCTCCTCATGGTGGCTGCAATATCTGGGGGAGTATCTTGAAATATTCTCCCATTGGACTCCGTCTCATCATTTCCAACTCTGACATTTTCTCCCATAACATCTTCCTCAAACTCATAGGGGTCCTATGCATCATTCATGTCGTCGATTCTCATCTTGTCCCAACGAAGAATGAATTTTTGAAACTATTCTATGCGGAATGTTGCCTTTGAAGGTGACTATAGTTCTACAAAATGTGTTAATAAACACAACTGTTAGCTGCATAACAATCTCATGAATTCATAATTACTTACATGCATTAAAAAATATTGTATTGACAACTTTGTCGAAACACAAAATTTTATTTTCACCAAGAACGATGGTCTCAGGGGGATGACAGGGGTCAAGAGGGCTTTCCCCCTTGTGGTCGAGGGTAGCGCCCTTGTTTTTTTTGGTAAATATTTTAATTTTGTGCAATTTGGCGCATAAGATCGCTGCCATTTTTCACCTTTTCAGCACCTGTAAATCCCACTAGAATCCTACTTTTCCACTAAAAAATCCCACTGAAAAACTCATATTTTTCCATCCGATCGGATCCCTTCCTAACAAGTCATCCGATGTATCAGGTCATTGTTGACAATTTTTATGACACCTCAGCGGGTTGATCTGCATTTCCCTTCTAATGCTTATTGGATTGATCTTCCTCTGTCTTTTGATGCATCAGCTTGATCTTCCTTTGTCTTTCGACGCATCGGCTCGATCTTCTTTTCCCTTCCAACGCTTTAGCGGATCGATCTTCTTTTTCCTTCTGAGATGCCTCGGAGAGCTTCTACCGAGAGACATCGAAAAGTTATCTGACATTCTTTGGAGAGCTTCACCTGAGAGACATCGGAAAGTTATCCGAGATTCCTCGGAGAGATTCACCCAAGCAACATCAAAATACTTTTCCCGAGATTTCCTATACTTAGAATTTTTTTTGAATTTTTCTTCTCCATTTTCCTTGTCAGCTGGGTCTTGGGTTGTTAGCCAATGTATCGTCTCAACCTAGCCGAGACCATTGGTTCCACCCAGTTGAGACCTACGGATCCACCCAGCTGATACCTTCAGCTCCTCCCAGCCGAGACTTTTGGCTCCTCCCAACTGAGACCTTCGACTCTTCCCAGTCGATACCTTCAGTTCCTTCGGCTCCTCCCAGCCGAGACCTTTGGCTCCTCCCAGCCGATACCTTTGGTTCCTTGCATCCAAGACCTTCGGCTCCACCCAGCTGAGACCCTCAGCAAAATTCAAACTTAGAAATTTTTTCAAAAACTTTTCTCCCTACTTTGGTTCCTTTCTCGGATGGACTCACCTTAAGTCATCCGACGTATCGGATGGACTCAGCTCAAGTCATCTGATATTTTCCATACTTAGAATTTTGAAATTTTCACTGTGTTTCTCATTTTTCCTCTGCTAGGCAGAGGTAACCTTTCCTCTATCACTGCTTCTTCATGGCCCATTGAGGCCCATGCTGCAATGTGTGCTCTAATACCACACTGTAATGTCCCCAACCCTCTGACCGAAGAAGAGGACGCTACCGATATACTATCTATCCGGGAAACTAGCCCCATAAACATAAAATAAAATGCATTGGACTCAAGATACATAGATGCATAAAGAATTAACATTTAGTGGAATAAAATTACGTTTAATTCAAGCAATCAACACATTTTAACATGTTCATCATAATTCACATAAACAACACAATTGCATGGGTGATTACACAAGAATAATTATCTTCGAATGAAGCTCCCCGAAACCAGCTATGTCGCTACAATGTTCCACCCAACCATAGTCCAGTGTGCTCCTTAATCTCTCAGGAACATTGCCACCCCTGAGCTGGGCATGATTCCCCAAGGAAAAGGAAACTAAGGAGACTCACACATAGCCAAAGATGTGTCAAAAATCAATCAAGCCAAAGCTATGTATGGGTTTATCATACTGCCAAAGGGATGGAAAGCCTTCTTTGCTAATCTAGTGAGCTCAACCATAGAGCTATAGACACCTACACAAGATCTGACTTGGCTTTCCCAACACATACACACCCAACACAAGGAATCATCCCCTTTTCTGCTGTACAGTCCCTCAGGCTATGCATTCCCTTCTAGTGCTATTCAGGATGTAAAGTAAGGGATAATCAGCCCTCAATATGTCTCAATGCGGTTCCTCATGCACTAGATTTATCAGGCAAATTACCTCTTCCACTCTTAACTGATTTGGACCAAATCAAAGAGCATAACAACTCAGACCAAGGAAAGGGTGCACATACAACAAAATACCAATTGCTGGTCTTTGGGAAAATGTTGGGAAACCCCAAAAACACATTTACAGATGCATAAAAACACCAAGGATGAGGAAAATGATTTCAGAATCGTTCTCTTGCTCCACAGATGCAAAATCGACTTCTACAAAAACCCAACTCAACAAATCAATTTTAGAAAATGGCTATGCATATTTTGGGGAAAAAACAACCTCTACCAAACCCAAAATGTGAATCTTTTTTGCCCATGAATTTTTAGTACGTTTATGGGATTACGAGAGCCAAAATGACTGCCATAAAATCCCAAAATGAAAATACTCCTTTCCCACTTGCTGAACAACTCCAAAGCGGATTTCTGGGCATGCAAAAATGAGGGAAATGAGTAAAAACATGAAAGATGAACACACAGGAAGATTCATCTGCATGCAGGAAGCCCATTTGAAGGAGAATGGGTGAGGAAAATGGAAGTAATGGGTGAGTAATGGCTTGGGAAAGCATTCCCTAGCATTTACTTGCCCCACAAGTCAAAAAAACGTTTAAAAAAAAATAATGGGTCCTCTACCCAATTCGAATTTCTTCCCATACTCTTCCCACTCCATGCAATAACTAACTCAACCACATTCTGGCAACATTTAATGATTGGGGAAAAAGGAAAAACAGGTAGTTGACTATTTCATGGGTTCTCCCTTTGACATTTGGCTTTTCCCCATTGGCCTCAAAGGTTAAGCATTTCCCCCTCCTTATCCTTAGGAATATCATTCCCTTTTCATTATGGTTGCATTGACATAGCTGGTTGTGGGTATTTTAATTAAAATGCATATTTACATAATTCCAAAAAGTATAATGTGCCAAATAGCATGATATACCATCAAAAATGATTTTAATCTCTAGAACATAAAACATTAAATCGATGGTGGGCCTTTTTACTTTAGATCCACACCATGATTAATTACAATATATACATCATATATATTTTTAATGCAAACGAGATCGAAACCGGGGTTTTACATTGGCATTCCATCAAGTGGATGCTAGGGTCATTTCACCCATCGTATTTCCTAGTGTGATACACTTCTATGTCGCCAAAGTGAACTGTCATCGACTATTGACACTGTGCCCATTTGGTAATTGTATTCTTATGGGTCTCCCACCAGCGTGCTGGAGTAGCCTTCAGTGCTTCCTCCAGTGCCAACAAAGTTGCTACCATTTGGATACCTTTTCTTCAAACTCCATCAAGATCCCGGACAACGTAGGTAGCCCTTCATAAATTGGTAATTCAACAATCTCAGTCGCGACATGGCACAATGACTGGGTGATCAAACCACACTTCCTGAATGATACCTCGTGCATGTGGTTTTTCCAGTTATCTAACACATCGTCAGAGTTAGAAGACATAGAGATGGCGCTGTGCCAACCAAGTTCTCTGTCAATAGTTGGGTGGATGTAATCTTCAGAAATGTTGTAGGCATGATCCCATCCTCTGGCAACTTCATCTTTCATTGTTTCAATATATCTCTATCCTTTGTTTGGATCCATAGGAGAGATGAATTTGATGTCTTGATTCTCAAATGTCATCATCTGCTTCTTGAATTTAATTACTGCCATACTGTCACTAGCCCATCTGATCCCTAGCAACGTGGGATAAGAGCCTCCACCATCAACAACTTCAATCACATCAAAACAGGCATAGGTTTTCATACCTTCAACATCGACAACCAGGTTTGACACACGTTCGATTGGTTTCACTTTAGCCTGATTACCCAATCGCTGTTGTACAAGGGACCAACCCAATGCCATCCTCCCCATATTTTTCCATGTCTGCTTTGTCAAAATATTCACATCTAACCCCAAATAAAAAATGACTCAATCTATTTCATAGTCCCCAATTTAAATATTCATGCACATTTATTTGCTCGTCTTTTTCTTGTGTAAAGAGTTCACTGCAGAGTCCTTCCTCTCCTTACCCGGTAGGTGCAACAAATTTTCAATCTTGGCCAGAGCATTAGGATCTCTTTCTAGCGACAGGAAACTATGAAAGAAGTGTTGCAAGGTACCATGCTGCTATGATGGTCCTGCCTCCAATGAAGAATAAAAAAAGGAAGGCATTTCATAGACACGTGACTTACTAGGATTTCTTCCTATCGTGTCTCGAGATTCAAATAATGTATTTTTTTTCAGTTGCGATATCAAACGATGCCTTCTTCTTCCCAGCCAATCGAACCTGTGGGCAGGGTCCATCCAGGGATAATTTTAGGGGCGAAATTTAGCCCATGGGCTATTTTTAGGGGTTTTTCTATAAAAAAAGATTCGCCATTTTGCATTTTTTGAAGCCCTGTTTCACCCAATTTTGATGGGGTAAACTTTTTTAACCCTAAAAATTGCCAAATTATTATATAAATGATATGAAATCCTTGGAAATTAAAATATTTTTTGAAAAATATCGCCAAACATTTTATAGTTGGTGTTTTAAGAATTGGTAAGATTCACCAACATTTATACACTTTTNTGCTTCCTTAAAATCATCCCTGGGTCCATCCTATCTGGTCATCGCACCTCCACGGGTGATGATGGAAATATCAACATCCTCTGTTCCGGGATCTGTCGAGATCATCGCAACTATTGATCCTTAAATTTGGTTCATCGGTGGATTCTGGTTTAGCGGTGGATTATGATTTATTGGTGGATTCATTGGTTGATTCACAGTTTGAGTCTGAAGTGGAACTTGATTCTGAACCTTGTTCTGCAACTGATTCTGGTTTTGTAGCTGGTTCTAATTTTGCAACTGGTTCTGATTCTGCAACTGAGGAACATTCCCGGCCTACCATCTTGTGATTAGTTGTGGGAAGTTCTCGACAGCATGATCAAGTGTGATGCAGTATGTACATGAACATTGAAAGTGTGGGAAATCTCTCTGGTAGTTTCTAAATACCCCACAATTATAACACTAGACAAGTCCGCGACCTCATCCTCCTCCTCTTCCAAAGCCTCCTCCTTTTCCTCGGAATCCTCTGCGGAATCCTCCTTGCTACTGGTACTGTGGCTGAGCCAATTACTATGGCAGGGGATTTAGTTGCTGCTGAACATAGTGCACTACTTGAAAATACTGCGTCTGTGGTGGAGCCATCGACATCTAATTATACTGCCGCTACGGTGCAAATTGTGGATGTGGCACAAAATCTGGTTGTGGCTGCGGAAGAATAAACTGCATCTGTGGCAGTGGTGTGTACTGCGATTTAGGTGGTGGCTGCACCACCTATGGTTGCGATTATGATTGATGTACTACATGAGGATCTTCTCCCTTCACATTTTATGAGCCATACATCCTTTCCTAGAGTAGGTCATAAGTGAGACATTCTTTATCTTCATGCCAGACCGAGCGACAAAAAGTGCAGTATAAGCTCCTCGACTTCGTGACCATCTTCTGCATGTAGCTACATTCTTCATGTTGATGCCCATATACTTGACATATGCGACACCATGGTACACTACCGCAACTTAGTGGGTTCGGTGCCCCAAATAGGAGATAATTTCTGAATTCAGGCAAGTATCTTTAGTATGTCAATTTGCGTGACCACAAGTGCACCAAAGATATTCTCAATTTTCTTTCCCCTTCTTAATGTCTTGCAACTAAAGAGTCAAGTTCAACAGTTGCTCCTGAGTTTGGTTCAAACCAGCCGCTGCTTTCTCCAATGGGTGAATCTTCTAACTTCATGGCGATCTCCAGGGCCTCGTTCTAGGTTGCGATCTTCTACTGCATCAGTGGCTGGCGTATATGAGGTACTAGTGCTGCAATGAACCATTCTTTGTGCTGAAAATTGCTCATATCAAAACTTAGTGTCTTAAATATTTGGTCGAAGTCCCAAACGGTATCATTCGAAAATTGCTTAATATCTTTCAACTCAGTAATATAATGTGCTTCAGACTTTGATTTTTGGAATTCTTCATTCAGTCCTCTGCTAAATTCATCCAGTGTTTTTGCAAGAGTCCTTGTAGGAACTTGTATGAATTTCATATACCAATCCAGCGCACGACCCCGAAGAGTAGTCTCTAATTGGCCTTTCTTAACGTCGTCATCCATGGCTTGTCTGGAAGTCCACACTGCCTCGCATAGGAACCAATACTACTCAGGATAATTACTCTCATTTCCATGGAACAAAGGTAACTTTGCATCGTCACCCGCCATCTTGGGCCGTCTTCCTACAGATGTTGATCTACTACTAGAGTGTTGTTGACACATCGAGAAATTTGACGTGGAATTTGTGTTTCTTCCCAAATGTGGAGTAGTTTGCGGAGACGTGGGTACATTTCTGCTGGGGTTTGATCTTACTGCTGTTCTAGGCATAGTCTAGGTCTGGTTGTCCTCTTCATCACTGTAGGTCGCTTCGTCCCGTGTGGAATTCCTTCACGGTCTTACATTTTGATTGCAGCAGGACCTTCCCCTATCCTCTACCTCTTCTCTTGTCGAAACCTTGCTCCTCCCCTCATAAGACCACTCTCTTACTCAGCTTCCCTCACAGTCTTTTCAAAACTTGCACCCATATACCCCTTATCTTCCCATTTGTCTCCTCCCTTTTGTCGTGGTATCCACCGCCTCTGCACACTGTAGTTTTACTACTCGAGGTGCATCTTCAGTAAAACCTTTTCACAAAAAAGCATCTTAATTGACAATTGCAAATACAACAAGAACCTACCTCTGGGTTTGTTGAAAAATTCCCTTTCTGCTTCATTGTAGGACTTGGTAGTGTTGATTGTGAATTCGGTAATATATCCTTCTAGGATGCTATCCATCCAGACCTCAATAGCTCACGATGCTCTGTTGTCAGTTTCCTGCAGTTCCTGGATCAATTGAGGGGTCTAGGATGTTGGCTCTCCTCCTTGGAAATTTTTCTTCTTGTACGTGTATTGCTCCAACCACTCGTATAGTATGATGGGAAACTCACAGAAAGTGTACTCGTGAGGACCGTCGAGTATGTATCTCACCAACCACTTGTCTGTTGTTAGTCCAGGGTTTTGATTTTATGCTTCAGCAAATTCTCGTAGCTTCTGATTAGACCAATCTTGAATTTGTGGTTGCGTCAGATTCCACATATCCTCCTCTCAGTTGCAACAAGGTCCCGACAATGAAACCATTTGTTGGAGAAACACCCACCAACAAAACCTCAATCGACATGGGTTCCCACTCTGTTGATGCTCAACTCACCCTAATCTCCCTAAGCACTGGCCCAAACAAGTTTTACCTTGTCCAAGAACACCCGTGAAGCGGATGAAGTCTCACTCGAGATGTTCGAGGAAGGGCTGACAGAAGCAAGTTTCCACAGAGTGGAAGAGGATTAAGGGCATCGACAATTCATCAACTCAGCTACCGGACCTGACCATTCATCATTTCTTTTCATAGATCACATATTTCATTTATAACCATAACATGCCTACAAGTGCAAAAACAGATCTAGAAATATAACATTATTCATAAGCAGTAAACATCGCATCATAGATCCATGTCGCAAATTCACTACACATTCATCATTGGGTTCGCAGAAAAGGAAAACCGAAAGATAAAGAAAGATAACAACAAAATGATCACAACAGTTCATCTCAACATCTCTCTCATCATATTAGCTTCTGCGCAATCAACCACAGATTCAAAACAGACAACAATTCAATGGAGCCTTGAACTCTAAATTCTCCTTTCACAATATGATCATGATTGTCTCACTATGACTTGACAATTACATTTACAATTCTTATTCTATTTATAGGCTTACGCCTTTACATTCATGGTCCACTTCTAACTAAGTCCTAACTGATTCTACCAACTAATAACCAATATCCACAAAATATGGTAAAAAAGTACAAAAAGTGATACAAAATATTCAAAAGTAGTCTATCTTCCACCTTGCACGCTATCTTTGTCTTGCGTGGTGTCTTCTAATCTTACACAGCATCCACGATGATGCGATACTAACTGATCCACAACCCCTTGCCAACAAATCCCAAGTGCACCTAGTCATGGTTCTTCAAGGTAAAATTCAAAAGAGTTGGCTAGACAGAGGCTCGAGAGTGCACAAAACGCATGGGAATAAGATGTAGTTGAACAAGCATGCTAATCGTGGAAGTGTGAAATAACCATAAGTGATGATACTTCAAAGGTACAAGATCACACATGAACTAATTCCAAAGTGCACAAATATCACTAAGAAATGGGATACATATACACAAGTGTCCGCTAAAGCACACACACATATGTACAAATACCACCAAGGTGATGGACTAGAGTGTGCAAAACTCCATGTGTTAAATCATGAGAAGACATACGCCGATGAGAGATATAATGAAGTGGTTGGATTAAGCAAGAAGTAAGGAAGTAAGAGCATCATTAACTCGAAGGAACCCCAATGTGTGGACATGCTCTTTGAGCGAGAGTAGTATAAATATACATGATTTGGTTGTAATAAAGTAAGGTTGGAAATGAATTTGATATGATTTTCTGAGTGTGCAAGCTTCATAATTCTTGGAGATCAATGGCTCGTTGAACGAGATAGAAGATATAAAACAAGGATCTGAATGTGCATAAAGCATTGAAGGAGATTAATAGAAACTGCGAAGATAAGGAGAGTGCTTAGCATTGAGATTTGTGACAGAAGTAGCAAAGGAAATGAGAACACAGTTGACATCATAGATCACAAAAGGTCGGAGAACATTTCTATTGTAAAAGAGTATTTTACAGATATTGTGAAGTTATTGTTACAGAAACTTGCAGAAGAGATCAAAGAATATCATTGATAATTGTAGAAGACATAGATTAGAGAAGAGTGAAAATAGTTGCAAAAGATGCAAACAACTGCAGAAGATACAAATCAATACATAGATTAGAGAAGATTGTACACTAGCACAATGTAACACCACGGTTTTGACCCCATGGTATTAAATTGCATATGATGTAAATAACGTTAATAAATCATGGTGTGGAGCTCAAGGAAAATGATCCACCATAGATTTAGTGTTTTATGTTTTGGTGATTAATATCGATGTCGATGGTTTAAATGCTAGCCAGGCACAGTATCTTTTGAGACATCATGTAAAATGCAAATTAATAAAATACCACAACTATCTATGTGTCGCAACGTTAAAGAGATGGGGGCATTATTTCACAAGGAATAGGGAGGGAAAAATATCCAAACTTTTGGGCCAATGGGGAAAATCCAAATGCCAAGGGAAAACCCATAAGTTGTAAAATACCCATTTTGTCTTTTGTGTCCAGTCATCTCTAAGTTGGTTGAGGAAGTTATTTCCTTGGGATGGGAAAGGTATGGAAGTCAATTTTGAATTGGGAAGACCACCCATTTTTAGAAAGTGTGTTTTTGACTTGTGGGGCAAGTAAAATCTTGGGAAGGCATGCCCAATCCATTATGCATCCATGACCTTCATTTCTCACCCATCCTCATGGATTTTTGGCTCTCTCATGCAGCAAGAAGGGGACTGAGCTCTCTCTCCCTCAGGAATGGATGTTGTTTCTTTACTTCTCCATGTCCATAATTCATTTTTCTATTTTTCTGGGAGAATGGGAATAAAGGAGCCACGATTTTGGGGTTTAAGAAGGCTATTTTTTCCACTATGAGTAAGCTGGGAGCTTCCCTCACATTTTTTTTTCATTTTTCCTTCTTTTCTCAAAGTTGGGAAACTCGTTTTTGGGTTGCCAACGAACTAGAGAAGAGAACCATGAGTTTTTTAGGTGTTGTTGAGTCCGTTTTGGCCATGTTAGGGCCATAAACATCTCTGAAAATTGAATTGTCATCAGAGGGGTGTTTTTCCCATTTTACTGGGTTGTTTGTGGTTGCAAATTCCATTTTTGGGAATGCCCAGTGGATGAGAGAATAGATTCATGGTCTGAGGGTTTGATGAGGTTGTTTTTACCTCTATGAAGCCCAAGAAAGTTTCTTGGAAACGTATTTTCTCATGTAGGGTTGTTTTCCCCAATTGCCATTTCTGTTTTGGTTCCCAAGAACATTTTGTTCATATTGAACAATTGTGTATGGTTGTGCTTGATTAATTGGTTGGCTATGTGTTGATGCAAAGTGTGGCTTGGCTGAGTAAGTCCAAGGAACCCATGTGTTGTTGGTTAGTTTCCTTAACATCATGCAAAACCAAATTTCTTGTTGGCTTGGTTGGGCAGTTTGTGAAACCCAACGGTGTGTTGGCTTGACTGTGGGTGTTTGGTTTTGGCTATGTGTGAGCCTGTTATTTCCCTATTCCCTTGTGGAATCATGCCCAACTCGGGGGTGGCAGTGTTGTTGAGAGATTAATGAGCACACTGGCCTATGGTTGGGTGGAATGTTGCAGCTACGTAGCTAGTTGTGGGTCAACTTCTTTCAAGATAAGTATTCTTGTGCTTAATCTCTGCAAACTATTGGTTTTATGAATTAATATGAACATGTTGAATGAATGAATTTTTCTTCTGTTGTAGAATGCACTATGCATTTGTGTATATATTTATGTTCAATGCATTTTATTTATTTTGTTTTTATGTTCATGGGTTATTTTGCCTGTTCGATAGCAGCAGTGTGTTGTCTGCGTCCTCTCCACCTTCGGGATGAGGGGTGGGAACGTGACTTACAAAATGAGAGATAAGTGACTAGGTGACTAAAAATTTTAGTCACCATAATTTTTTCAGGGGATAAACGACTAAAAATGAGCAATTTTAAGTGAACCAACTAAAAATGACTAATTTAGTCATGAGAGAAAATATATGATCAAATAATAAGTGACTAAAATAAAAATTACTAACATAAATGACTAATTTAGTCACAGGAATACAAATATGACTAGCTGACAATTACTAAGAATATGAATTAGTCGTTTATGTTAGTCATTTTTAGTTGTGGCACCCCGATAATAGAAAATTACAATTTTGACAATGAATTTGTACAATTTGCTGAATTTTAACATTGCAAATAGACTCAAGGGGTCCCTAAATCCATCTGATAAAAAACTATCATACACTAGCGTGTATCCTAAATCATTAAGAATGTTAATCAAAGAATATCAAAAGATGCTTTTTTATTGGCTAGAATTGCTCACATCCTATTGAAAATATTATTTTTTTATTGTAGAGTAGTTAAATGAGTCTACTCATCGAAAATATTTGAGCCCGAAAAAAGGAAATCGGGACAGTTTCCAATCAAAAATATAAGTTAACTGGTCGTTTTCTTAAAGCAAGCATAGTCACCCAACCGAAATTTACAACCCACGGTGAGTTTAACGTAGGTTAAGCGTATGGATATTCAAAATTGCATTAAATTAGCAACGATAGTAACAGTCTTGGAAGTGTAAGACATGCCAGGAATGGGTGGCGTAGTTATGATATGAGCCGCCTTTAGATCTACATGGTGGAATGAAATCAATTAAGTATCCATGATCGATTGAGCATTGCGGGTAGTTTCAAAAAATTTCATTTCTCATGAATTTGAATGAGTGATTTTTATAACAATGTGTTTTTTTTGTACTACTTGGTGTTTTGGACTACCTGGTACCCTGCAACATAACTAGACAAACATATAACATAATTATGATTATGTAAAAATGTCTTGTGGATACCATCAGAATTTTAAATTGGCATAAGAAGCAGCATTACCTGATGAGACTCATTTGGCGTGAAGTCTACCAACCTTGACTCATCCACACAAAATCATATTATTTTGACTCAGGTACGCCTGAATTGTACTTCATCCAGTCCCATCCTTATCTCAAGTGATAGTAAATTGCACTTGCCTGTCATTTTTGTTGATGGTAAAAATGGAAAGAATCTGGACAGTAGCATATAGAATAATATTGTAACGAATGTGCTCTAAAAAATTATGTATAATGCACTTGGATGATATGGCATTGTGATATGGATTTGCTTTATTAGTTTCTCATATAGCTTTGATGTCAATGTTACGGTCTATTAATGTGATAGTTGTTAAGATCGATATGTGTACATTTATCCATCAATGCAGTTGTTATCTATTTTGGGAAAGATGTTAAGTCGTTTCTACAGTCTACTGTAGTCTCGAAGGTTGTTTTTTTTCATTACTGTTCAATTTGTCTTTCACTTGGTTTTTGACATTGTTGTTTAATTTGTCTTTCATTTTGTCTTTCACTTGGTTTTTGACATTGTTGTTTATTTTGTCTTTCAATTTGTCTTTCACTTGGTTTTTGACACTGTATTTTGTACATCATCTTCATGAATTTATAAAGATTTCCACGTTCTACAACTAGTTTTTTTTATTTTGCTTCAAAAAGTGCATGATGTATGCATTTTTACAGAGCATGGGATTTTTAGTCTTAAAATGATTATATCAACAAATTTGACCATGAAGATACCATGAATTTATCATAATAAAGATTATCATAGTATAGGCATTAAAGATTTACTTATTCATAATTTGTAAGTATTTCGGTGAAATTGAAATTAATCACTAAAACCCTGATTTGTTATGTAAAAACCAGAGTGTCAATCTACAAAAATGGGCTTAACAAAATGCACGCCACAGTCCATATATATATTATTAATTTAAAGTAATACCATGGGATTGAAGATAGATATATGTTTAAAAAAAACTCTTTTAGTTTCCCGCAGTTCATTTGACAAAATAACAAATTTTATGTTTGGAACCAAGTCTTACCATGTTCATAAAAATGCCCTCCTAACTGTCACTGTTGAGTATTTTTGAGTGATTTAAGTTGGAAATGGCATGTTTTACTATTTTCCACCTTACTGTTCATATAGGTTTTCAATTTGGGTTCCAAAAGTGTCTGCAGTGTCATTTTTGTAGAGAAGGAGATTTTTAGACTTAAAATGAATCAACAAATTTGACCATTCATATATTATGACTTTATTATAGTAAAGAGTATCATACTTTATGCATTAAATATGTACATATTCATAATTTGTAAGTATCTTGGTCAAATTCAAAATTAATCAGTAAAATCCTGAGTTGTTATGTAAGAAACAGAGTGTAAATCTGTAAAACTAGGATTACAAAAATGCATGCCACAACCTAGGCCCACAGCACCAGGATAGTATCCTACTTATATCATACTATAAGTATTATACATGTATGAATTATTATATTTTATAAGTATCATTTTCACAATTGGAAAAGGATGTCTAAATTCATAATTTTGTTTTGTAAAAACAGAGTGTAAATCTGTAAAAATGGGCTTGGAAAAATGCCTTCCATAATGTTTTTAGAGGTAATTTTTAAAACCTAATTCCATATACCTGGAGATATATATACTATGGACAAAAACCTCCTTCATAATTTTTAAAATATGTTTATTTTGTGTACAGTAAAGTTTTGAAAATTCCAATTTTTCTGTTTTGAACTTTATTTGACTAGGAATGTATAATGCATGCCTAGCTCTCATTGTTTAGTAATTTTGAGTGATCTCAGTTGGATATGGTGTTTTATATTGTTTTACACCTTCCTGTACTTCTATTTTTCTAATATTGGCTAAAAACATGACTGTTGTGCAAAAACATTGCAAGGATGCCTTGTAAATGTGAAATGTCTATTTAGTCCACTAAAATGCAAGTATAAGTTCCATCCTTACATATTTTTAAGTGGCTTAAGTTGGATAATATATGTTTCTTCTTCCCATGTTCTTACACATGTCCAAATATGTCTCATAATATTTGCATGAAGACCAGATATGTCTCATAACATTTGCATGAGGATCTTGTCGCGGGCCCACAACCTCAAAATAGTATTCTATTTATATCATACTATATGTATTATACATGTATGAATTATCATAATTTATAAGTAGCATGGTCATAATTGAAAAGAATGTCTAAATTCACAATTTTGTTTTGTAAAAGCAGAGTGTAAATCTATAAAAATGGGCTTAGAAAAATGCTCGCCATAATGTTTATAGAGGTGATTTTAAAAACCTAATTCCATATACTTGGAGCTATATATACTATGTACAAAAACCTCCTTCATAATTTTTAAAATATTTTTATTTTGTGTATAGTAAAGTTTTGAAAACTGAATTTTTTTTGTTTTGAACTTTATTTGACTAGGCCTGTAAAATGCACGCCTAGCCCTCATTGTTTAGTATTTTTGAGTGATCTCAGTTGGATATGGTGTTTTTTTATTGTTTTACACCTTCATGTATTTCTTTTTTTCTAATCTTGGCTAAAAAAATGGCTGCTGTGCAAAAGCATTGCAAGGTTGCCTTGTAAATGTGAAATGCCCGCTTTGTCCACTAAAATGCAAGGATAAGTTCCATCCTTAGGTATTTTTAAGTGTCTTAAGTTGGATAATATATGTTTCTTCCTCCTATGTTCTTACACATGTCGAAATATGTCTCATAATATTTGCATGAATTCCATATCCGTCTCATAACATTTGCATGAGGATCTTGTAGCGGGCCCATAGCCTCAAGATAGTATTCTATTTAAATATAATACTATATGTATTATACATGTATGACTTATCATAATTTATAAGTAGCATGGTCATAATTGAAAAGAATGTCTAAATTCACAATTTTTTTTTGTAAAAGCATAGTGTAAATATGTAAAAATGGGCTTAGAAAAATGCCCGCCATAATGTTTATAGAGGTGATTTTAAAAACCTAATTCCATATACTTGGAGCTATATATAATATGGACAAAAACCTCCACAATTTTTAAAATATGTTTATTTTGTGTACAACAAAGTTTTGAAAATTGCATTTTTTCTATTTTGAACTTTATTTGACTAGGTCTGTAAAATGCACGCCTAGCCCTCATTGTTTAGTATTTTTGAGTGATCTCAGTTGGATATGGTGTTTTTTATTGTTTTACACCTTCATGTATTTCTATTTTTATAGTCTTGGCTAAAAACATGCATGTTATGCAAAAACATTGCAAGGCTACCTTGTAAATGTGAAATGCCCGCTTTGTCCACTAAAATGCAAGTATAAGTTCCATCCTTAGGTATTTTTAAGTGGATTAAGTTGGATAATATATGTTTCTTCCTCCCATGTTCTTACACATGTCCAAATATGTCTCATAATATTTGCATGAAGTCTAGATATGTCTCATAACAGTTGCATGAGTATCTTGTAGTAGGCCCACAACATCAAGATAGTATTCTATTTATATCATACTATATGTATTATACATATAGGAATTACCATAATTTATAAGTAGCATGGTCATAATTGAAAAGAATGTCTAAATTCACAATTTTGTTTTGTAAAAATAGAGTGTAAATCTATGAAAATGGGCTTAGAAAAATTCCCTCCATAATGTTTATAGAGGTGATTTTCAAAACCTAAAGCCATACACCTGGAGCTATATATACTATGGACAAAAACCTTCTTCACATTTTTTAAAATATGTTTATTTTGTGTACAGTAAAGTTTTGAAAATTGCAATTTTTCTGTTTTTAACTTTATTTGACTAGGTCTGTTAAATGCATGCATAGCCATAATAGTGGAGTTTTTTTTTCTCTGCAACCTCCGATGCAAAAAACCTAATGATCCCCGCCATCAAACCCTACCATTGCCGATCTGACAGCTTTGGTCAAGGCTTTGGTTCTGAGCACCCAATCATGGCTATGACCACAGGAGGGACAGCTGGTCCCTCCCTGCACCCATTCACAAATGATAGCCACATGCAGTAGTAGAATGACGCGTCTAGAGTCAAATCACCCATGATTACTGAGCCCTTGTTGGAAAACAAGATCGATCAATCCATCCTGCCAGAAAACATGCCCAAGACCACCACCTTCCTGGCTAAATCAGTAGATCAACTCCACATCAATCTACCGCCTTCTAGAATCAACGCCCGCATCGAATACATGAAAATGTATGCCCTTATAGGTAAATTCATGGGGATTTGGTCCACAGAAAAAGCTCTGCTCCACTAGATCGCTGCAAAATGGAGGCCCAAAGCTCATTTCGACGTCTAGCTAGGTTCAAAATGTTTTTTCACCATCATCTTCACGCTTCTTGAAGACATAGATTGGGTTTTGGAAGGGGGACCATAATTTTTCAACTCGACAGGCCTCTTCCTCAAGAACTGGATTGAACGCTTCAACCTAGATATGAAGAATTTCGCATGGGCACCTGTCTGGGTCAGGTTGTATTCGCTGCCGCAAGATTACTGGGATGAGGAAACCCTAAGAGAAATAGGCAATGCCCTTGGAGAATTTGTCAAAATTGCAGATCAAACCAAGCAACAAAGGTATACCTCCTACGCCCGCATCTGTGTCTATATGCATATAGATAAATATTTACTGGATTCCATCCTGCTAGCTCATGAGGACACTAAATGGATTCAACCACTAGACTATGAACACATACCCTTCCGATGCCGCAAATGCCATGTGCATGGGAATCTCTATAGAGACTGCCTACAAAAAAAAATCCTCAATGAAAAAAAGAAAACCACACCCGTGGACGAAGAGGGCTTCCAGAAAATCTCTAACAGAAGGAAACAAGGAAGGAAAAACCCCACCATTAGCAAATCTATCATCCCCCCAATAAGCAACAGCTTTAGGATTCTAGGCATCCAACTAATGGACACTGGTAAAGATGCGAAGGAGGCTCCTCCCACACTCAATCTACCACAACAAGAGAAAAACAAGGACAAGGGGAAGAAAAAGGAGGACTCCAGTCATAACCAAAAGACATATGTACATGTAGAGTAGATAAGGAAGCAAACCAAGGTTTAGATACAAGAAACCCCCCTCCCCACAATGGATACAGAAACCCCAATGGAGGAGGTTAGGGGAGAAATAGATTTGAAAGGCCTAGATCTGGTGAGTCTTGAAGAAGCATGCAAAAATAACGCCATGCATGTAATCACCCCAAAACAGATCCAACTACTCACCAACATCCAACACTAGATCAAAACTTGGAGTCACGATTAGTCATCTCAAAGACTCAAAAAAATGCATCAAGGAAGCACAAGAAAAGGTAGAAAATCCGACATTCAAAGACTTGTAGTGCTAGGTTCCAACCTAGTAGATTCAGGGAAATACTCCCAGCTTACAAAATTATTCCCCTCCAACCCTTCAGTTACCCAATGAAATTCATCTCCTGGAATATAAGAGGCATCAACAGCCCTAACAAGCACATAATGCTTAAGAAAAAAATACAGCAAGACAAACCCTCTATCCTCATGCTGCAAGAAATTAAATCCAACTACACTTCTCTAAACTCCATCTTCCCTAGGCTACAAAAAGGTAGTCAAAGCATCTCTGTTGACTCCACAAGAGCCTCCGGAGGCCTCACTATTGTATGGAACCCTTTAGAGGTCGATCTGCATAACTTTTCAGCCACTAGATGCTCCATCAAAGCCAAATTCCACATTTTAGGCACTGCTGTACATGGAAGAATCACAAATGTGTATGGACCCCAACTCCCCAATCAAAAAACTGCCTTTCTTTCCAATCTCCATTGGCTAGTAAATCACCAGCCTATAGACATTGATATTTTGGGAGGGGACTTCAACCTCATCACCTCCCTCCAGGACGGAAGGGGGGGGACGCCGAATTCTCTCACCAGAGGACAAAATTTTCAAGGAATTCATCAACAATAATGGTCTAATTGACCTACGGACCAGCAATGGCATTCATACCTAGAACAATAGATGAGGGGGAGAGGCTCAAATCGCCAGTAATCTGGATCATTTCCTTATATTCAAAACCATGGATCATTTCCTTTTGGCAAGTTGGAGACACAGCCAAAATAAAACCTTTTCATTTCAAATTTTTTTGGCTCTCTCACCCGGACTTCAATGAAATGGTACGAACCTGGTGGATGAACACTCATGTCAGGTTCAACCTGTATGTACATACTGCAATCCAAGCTCAAACTCCTCAAAGCTCATCTTAAACAGTGGAACAATCACACCTTTGGTAGCATTTTCTCTTGCAAAGCCAACCTAGAACAGGAACTGGAGCGGCTCCAGCAACACATTATCTCAGAGGGTTGGAATGAGCAGGACAATCAGCAGGAAATATTGCTACTTTCCAAGATCGAAGAGCGGGACAAATAAGAAGAAACCCTATGGATGAAAAAATCCAGAATCAAATGGCTTAAAGAAGGGGAACACAACATGACCTTCTTCCACCACTCTACTCTCCAGCATCGAATGCACAAAAGGATCTCTCAAATCAAAAACGAGGTAGGAGATATACTTGAGACTCATCAGGGAATGGAAGAGGTGTTGATTTCCTACTATGATAGTCTCATGTCGGAAGAAATCATGGATCGAGGGGAAGCACAACAGCAGGTAATTTCTCATATTCCTTCCCTTGTAACTGAAGATCAAAACTTTATGTTGATGAGATTTATCACCTTGCAAGAAGTTGAAACATCTATCAATCAAATGAAGGAAGACAAAGCCCCAGGACCGGATGGATTCACTTTCAATTTTTTCCATGCCTGCTGGGACATGCTCAAACATGAGATATGGGAGTTAGTAGAAGAGTCAAGGAGCAATCAAAATATTCTCCTAGCCCTCAATGCTACCTTCCTCACTCTCATCTCCAAGGAAGCCAATGTCTCCACCCCTGACAAGTTTAGGCCTATTGCTCTCTACAATGTCCTCTACAAAATTGTTACCAAAGTCATAGCAAATCGTCTCAAACCACTCCTGCCCTCCCTTATTTCTTCAGAACAAACTGGTTATGTTGAAGGACGTCAAATCCTGGATGGAATTATTCTGGCTCACGAAGTCATCCACTCCCTCAAGGTCACTAAAAAAACTGGCATGATGCTCAAACTTGATCTCTCCAAAGCCTTCGACAAATTAAACTGGAACTTCATTGGAAAAATTATGGAGGATTTTGGTTTCCATCAATCCTGAATAAGGTGGATTACCATTCTTATCACCACGCCCCTCCTCTTGGTTCTGATAAATGGGGTTCCTTCAAATCCCTTCAACCCCTCCAGAGGAATTAGATAAGGTGACCCGCTTTCTCCTTTCTTGTTCATTCTGATGTTGGAAGGATTAGGACGCATGCTCAGTAACGCTAAGGCCACAGGATCCTTGAAAGGTCTCTCTCTTCATGATCACACACCTCTCACCCATCAGCAGTTTGTAGATGACAATCTCCTCATGGGGAATCCCTTTGTACAGGAAGCCCGTTCTCTTAATGACACCCTCACCACTTTTTCCAAAGCTTTTGGAATGACCATTAATCTTCAGAAATTTGAGATTTTCTACTTCAATACTCCTATAGCTACTCAAAGGAATGTCACCAGTATCCTAGGTTTCAAGGCTGCCAAACTCCCTTCCAAGTACCTTGGAGCCCCTCTAACTGATTCTGCCCTTAAACATTCTTCTTGGAAGGACCTGCTAGCCAAGATGGATTCTCGCCTCTCGCTCTGGAACCTCCGCTCCCTCAACCTAGCCAACCAACTGGTTCTCATTAATTCAGTTCTTCAATCCATGCCTATTTATCTTTTCTCCATATTGGCTACCCCTAAATGGGTACTCAAAGCCATCCATTCTCTCCAGATATCCCTCCTCTGGAACGGTAACAATCAAAAGCATCACTGGGCCCTGATCAAATGGGATACTGTTTTCAAAGCTAAAGCAGAGGGAGGCATGGGACTAAGGGATCCAGCCATCAACAATGAGATCCTTAGTGCCAAAATATGGAGGAACTAGGTTACCAAAAACAATAGCTTATGGGCTCAACTATGGAACAAAAAGTACGCGGCTGATTGGCCTCCTCTCCAACTAATTCGCTATTCGCAAGAAATCAACGGCTCTCTCATATGGAATGTAGCCAAATTGCAGAGATCGATAATCCAAAATCACAGTTTTCAGGAAATACACGATGGATCCGGCCGCCAACTTCTGGACTGACTCTTGGAATCAACTCCCCTCTTTGGAAGACTCTTTCAATATGCACCACTTTCATGAATGCTTCATGATCCATCAACCCAAAAAGGTTCGTTCCTTCTGGAGGGCACACTCACACCAACACTTTCGGGAATGGATCTCCGATGATCAAGGGCACAGCACCAATAGCAGGCGCTCTCAGAATCTCTATGGAATCATATCCAATAGTGCTCCATTCGCATCAAACATGGCCCAGATATCCTTCGTTGGGGTCACAATACTCTAGTTATATTTAGCATCAAAGAAGCTTATCACATCCACCTAATCATGCCGTACCAACAAGACCTCTCATGGCTAAAGATCTAGAAACTCAAAACCTGGCCCAAAGTCGCCATCTTCCTTTGGCAGGTTCTTCACAAAAGAATACTCACTTGGGATAACTTGGTCAAAAGGGGCTTCACAGGACCTTCTAAGTGTCCTCTTTGTAAAGAACAGGAGGAAAATATGGGACATCTCCTGAACCAATGCACCATAGACAACCAATTATGGATCAAAACGATGGCTTTATGCAAAAGAAATGACTGTCAATAGGGCAATATTACTAACACCATCAAGAACTGGCATGATCACCCTTATGAGAATCCCATCCTCAATAGACTTTGGAAGCTCCTCCCTAGGCTTCTCATTTGGAACATTTGGAAGGAAAGAAACAACAGAATCTTTGAAGGAAAAACTAACCCTATTGACACCATCTGGAATCATATAAGACTGAATATCAAAGAAACCACGATGTTGACCAACTGGTCAGATCAAGATTTTCAAGCCAATCCTCAAGAAAAAGACATCCTTCGCAACTGGCTCATTACCTCCACAGTGCAAAGTGATCTCTTGAGGACTCCTCAGCTCAAGCCCTATTCTCCAGAATTTTGGTCTCCCCTGCCTCAAGGTTCAATCAAACTCAACTTTGATGGCACCTTGAAGGGGAATCTCGGGAAAGCGGGATTTGGAGGAGCTTTCAGAAATGACAAGGGACAAATTCTGAACATCTATTACGACAAATTAGGGTTGGAAAGCAATAATGTGGCAGAACTAATCGGACTGCTGCAAGGCATCACTATTACAAGGAATCAGGGACTCCTCCCATTCATTGTGGAAGCAGATTCAACACTCATTCTGAGCATGGATACCAAACTTCAAAATGGCTCAAGTAGCAGTAAACTCTCTTTTTCCTGGAGGTTGGATTATGAACTGCAGCAACTCGTGAACCTCCTCTCAGAACCTATGGAAATTACATTTCAACATGCCAGGCATGAAGCAAACTCCCTTACAAACACACTGGAAAACAAAGGCGTCCTCTCTCACTCCTTCATCCAGACCTTCAAGCTGGGGTAAATACTAGACAACAACTTTAAGAAGGAGTGTTTACAAATAGTGGCCAAAGACCACCCCCCCAGATGCGGGTGACAAGACACACGGCACAGAGGAAAGGATGGTTAGGGATGACGAGGCCATGGATGTGGCTCAGAATGGTGTGGACGTGGCTCAGGATGGCATGGACAGGGACATAGCACAGGATGGATCAGACATGGACACGGCTCAGGATGACGTGGATGTGGCCACAATAGAAGATAGGGTTGCGAATATGGATAGGGACGTGGACATGATTGTGGCTCTGGATGGTGTGAATGGCTAGGAGGCAGCATGAAAATTGCCTCCCTCATTGGCCTGAGACCTTTCCAGTCTATGACGATTTCCTCATTGGCAACCAGCTTCTAGCCAGCTCTGTCGATGATGCCAACACCAATAGACTCCGCTGGCATCTCTAGTCCCCTCGGCAATTAAGGCCAAGCAGGCTGGGTACAGAGTCATTAAGGCTTGCATGGATGTTCATCAGCTGGGTGTAATATGGCTCCTCCCCTGTTTCTTTCTCACCATTCCAATTACTCCACCAACTCCACTCAGTGCAATCCTTGTCTGTTCAAGCCTGCTTCACCAAAACCTGTCCCAGTCTATTCCGCTCCCCCATTTCCTGTTTCAATCATGTGCTCCCCTATTGCCTATTTCAGTGATTCACCCCCCTGTTGCAATCCCCGTTTGTTCCGCTCCCTCGTCACCTATTTTAGTCACGCGCTCTCTGGAAACCCCATGCCACCGAGACGAAGAGAACCTCTCATAGGCAGGAGAAGACCCCCCATAGGAGGAAGAGGTCATGGAAGGACTGGAAACCTTGAGGAATGACCCTTCCACCCGAATGCCAATAACAGGGAATTCGAAGCTGAGATTCCAGCCCTGCTAAGATCCCTAGTGGAATACTGGGAAGACGAAATCTTGGGCTCCACTACTACAACCACCCGCACCACCTCCCGCAGGGAAAATTACTGGGTTTTTAAAAAGTTGCTCACCAGACTCATTCTTCATGTCATCAACAACATCCTCAACCCTGCTCAACCACTCCCACCCGCTCTTCCTACACCCCCTCCACCGCCTCCTACTCCTCTTCTTCTTCCCACTCCTCCCCCTCCACCCCCCCCAGGTCAAAGCACCCTCACCGCTCCACAGCAGCAGTTTGTGAGGAAGAAATGAAAAGCCACCAGGAAGACGTCACCACAGCCTGTCAAGCAACCAACACCGAACTTAGAAAACTCCACGAACATAGACTCCATAGACGTCAGCAAGAAACCAGAATAGGAGCAGGAGAAAAGCACAAAACAGGAACTCAAATGGGGCACTGAATATAGTTGCCCAATCACCTAGGTTCCGTATGAGCCGCTCTGATTCCAGGTGTTTTGTTCCTCCAGATGTCTAGAATCCACGGTTTTTATGTTTTTTCTGCTTTCCAGTACATGACACCTATCTAGTCTATGTTTGTCTAGTTTTCAATTACTCTGTTCAGTATTTTTGGACTGTTTAAGATCTGTTTTCCCCTCTATGGGGAGGATCATTTTTTGATACTCTTAGATCGCCTATTTTGGATTGGTTTTGTGTTCTCGCAACACACAGACTTGTATCATTACCTGTATTTTTATCTTTACTTAATAGATTAGACCCGAACTTACAAAAAAATGCATGCATATCCCTCATTGTTTATTATTTTTGGGTGATATCAGTTGGATGTGGTGGTTTTTATTATTTTACACCTTCCTGTCCTTCTATTTTTCTAATCTTGGCTAAAAACATTTTTGCTATGCAAAAACATCGCAAGGATTCCTTATAAATGTGAAATGCCCGCTTAGTCCACTAAAATGCAAGATTAAGTTCCATCCTTAGGTATTTTTAAGTGGCTTAAGTTGAAGAATATATGTTTCCTCCTCCCATGTTCTTGTACTATTCCATATTTTCTTTTTGAGCCATAAAAGTATTTTTTTACCAAAAAAACTAGTTTTTGTATTAATGTTGATTAATTTGTTGATTTTGAAGAATAACTCATGAATGGATCATTTGAACCAGTCATCTCAACAAAATATTACTCAAAAAGAGGTCGACGCAAAGAAGTAGAATTGAATAATATTCCAATTTTTCCCCCACATGATTTTATCCTTCAATTCACTCTTGCTGGGGGTAAAAGAGTTGTTATTCGTGTTGTCTGTCAACAATGTCAAGCACTTACAGATCAAAACTCCATACCAGAAAATAATACTATGAATTTTCATCAAAAAATAGCCAATCATGCAACAACTGTTGAAATTAGATGTCCTATATGTAAGCAATGTGTGACAAATGACAATGTTTGTCAACAACCTAGGCAACCTTTGACTCCAATTACAATTGAGGGCAATGGTAATGTACAAGGTACAACTCTTGACCATACTATTAACTTTGATTCACATAATGTGGTCTAAAATGTACATCAAAGATCAACTATTGATTATGCTTCGATTACAAATAATTTGTATCAAAGTATAGAAGGTTGTTTTGCTCAACAACCTAGGTTTCCTTTGTCTCAGGTTACGGTTGAAGGGAATGAAAGTGTAATCCTACCTAGTGGAAAACAATTTGAACATGCATCCCTTGAGAATTTGGATACAACTAGAAGTCATGAAACATTTGAAAGAACTACCTTTCATGAACAAATGGATAGAAATGTACCTACAAAAAAGAAAAATTCTGCAGATGCACAAGCTTCAATAGAAATGACTGAAGGACAAATGGATAGAAATACACCTACACAAAATAAAAAAATCTCCAGATGAACATGCTTCAGTACAAATTATTGAAGGACTAATGGATAGAAATGCAACTACAGAAGATCAAAATTTTGCAGATGTAAAAGCTTTAGTACAAATTTCTGAAGGACAAATGGATAGAAATGAAACTACAGAAAATCAAAATTCTGCAGATGTAGAAGCTTCAGTAGAAATTCCAAAAGGACAAATGGATAGAAATGCACCTACAGAAAATCAAAATTCTATAGATGTACAATCTTTAGTACAAATTCCTGAAGGGTGTTCAACAGATCAAACTACACATGCTATAACTAGAAGGTTAGTAGGAAACCGCTTAAGGACATCCTTATTGGGTTTTAAGAAACGGTCTAGATGGTTTAACCGTAGACTAAATGAGGGGAAGAAAATTTTTAAGGAAATTGGTAGATGGTTCTCTGGGAAGTCACTTGAATATGTAGATGAAAATGACATTATTTTTGGAATTGGGTACTTCATGAGCAAAAACTATAGTGAAGATTCTAAATTTGAGGATGTTCGTGAACACCTAGATGGAGTGCTTCATAAACATCGATCAATTGTTATGCAAGCAATCTGTAATGATTTTATGCCTAGGAATATGGCTTCTATATTTATTGAATCAAGCATGAGCCATAAGGATTTGCAATGTCTGAAGCGGATTGACCGTCATGGTGTATTGCAAGGGATTAGTCCAACTTTAGTTTCCAAGGAGATGAAAAAGTGGAGCAAGGAAGCTGGGGATATTGATATGGGTTGGGAGAGAACTGATGGTGATCTCACATATGGAGTTAGAGTGAAGTAAGTAAAGTCATATGATTCCTTTATGGTTGAGTCCTATGAAAAGAGGACTGGAAGTAGAGTCATTGAAGTTTCTTTCAAACTTGGTATTGATTCTCGTGTACATTATGATTGAGGTGGGTAGGTATGTGAGATATTATTTGAGTTACTAGAAGATAGTGGCTTGATGTCTTGTGTAAGCCTTGGAAAATGGGATGGAAAGGAAGAATATAAACAGGTTTTATCACATGCTGTGGATCCTACAAATGAGGATAACTTAATGAATCAGATAAACAAACTTTCACAAGACAGGATCCTAATGCTAAATGGAAGGGTATTGGAAGTGAATTTGTTCGAGTGCCATGATGTAGTGGCCATATGTAGTTTAGTATGCAATAATAATGTTTCTCCAATGGGGAATAATTTTTGTCCTTGGTGCATATGCCATAAAAAATATCTACACATGGTTACAGATAAAATTAAAATTCAAGATGGGGATACTATTTGTAGCATTTCCAAGTTTTAAGCAATGTCACCGAGCTTGCTCATAGTATGTTTTACATATTTATTAAAAGTTTACTGATTTTTGTTTATATCTTTCCATGAATTTCTTAATCTTACTTTGTGTTAAAACTCTAGGAATTGAATCCTTCTTTGGAACAAAGCATTGAAGGATGGGAAGAAAATCTGGATGAGTATATTACAAACATTCAACCAGCCTTATGCAGCAGAGAATTGAATATTATCAAAAAGTATCTCATGAATAGAACAAATGATCAAAAGTACATGTTTTCAGAATTATTTCTTTACTATAAATGGAAATTATTATTATTTAGCTAACTCATACCTAGTGAAACATGTGCTGCCAACTTATTACAGCTGACTCCTGGCTCAATGTCCAACCTTATATATTGTGCTTTCCATGCCGTAATTATAACTGTTTTGAGGAGGTTTCATGAAATTGTAAAAATTGCACAAGATTACGACAAGGTGCATCCAACTAAAGTGATTGAGGAGATGAAATTTTTTCAAATTTGGGAGGTGATAGAGAAAATTGGTGTTCCATGTAAGACCGGGGAACCATACCATCATAAAGGCCAAGAGTACAATGATCTTAACTATGGGAAATCAGATGGATTTTCATCAAACAAGATCCTCATTCAGCATGAGGGTATTTTAAAGGTTTAATAATTATGTTAGCATATCCAATATTTTTAATGTGGGTCTTGAATAGCAATAAGTGATTATTTTATGATGGCACAAGAGTGAAATTCGCTCTTATTTTTATGCAATTTTAATAGAAAATTAAGTAATGTATTATGTATAATGAAATGTTGTGCTTGTAGGTTATTGAAGGCCTACCAGATGAAGAAAAGTATAAAACGTTGGTGAGGATGTGGAAGTGTTATAAAGAATTCTACATGGTGCAATTGCAAGGGTGTGTAGGGGATGATAAATATGAATATGAGGGAAAGTACGCCAATTTATACTAAGTTCATAGTATTATGTATTTCAGCATTGTGGTATTATCTCATTCACGATATAAAATTTGATCCACTATCATTGCAGGATTGGATTCCTGGCTAGTGAGTGGATTTGGTTGTGTTCTTGTTGTTTAGGAGATGAGATGGTTCCTTATATGCATATCCAAGGGGCCCATGCTCTTTAGATGACTAGGGATTCTCATCCTTATACTTTAGGACAGTTAAGAAATGAAGTAATGGAACATAAGCATAGGAAAATGAAAAATTTGGACAACAACCAAGGAGGGGGAAGAGGAGTTGCTAAGGAGTATAGAAACAGATTTGAACATGACAAAATGTGTCTTGTAAATGAGATGTTTTCACAATTTTTCAAGCTGGTTATGAGATCAGAGGGTACTTTCCAAAATTTTAAAGAAAGAAGATTTTTGGCTTCCAATATTAGATGTCAACTTCATGTTGAATATGAAAAGACAAGAATTCCACTAAATGACAAAACTACAGCTTAGTTGGCATCTTGCTTCCCTGATCTCACTTCTAAACAAGTAAAAAAACTATTTCAGTCATGGGTAAGACAATCTAAGAAATCATTGATTGCACCACCAACAATAAGTATGCCCTATTTTTAAATGGTTTCTAATTATTCTTTTATTTTATGGTGTGAGGACTCATAATCTATTTTTAACTACTAAATACTAATATGTTCTCGCTGTTCAGTAATCATCTTCCAAGATCAAGGACAATAAGCAAATATGGTGAAGAGGCTTTTCATGAATCACATCGCTTCGGAAGGGTAAAGGAAAAAAATAATGTTGAAAGAAGAAATAATAGTAAAACTCTAAGTGTTTCATCCAAGAGGAAAGTGGCAACGCAAACTGATCAAACAAAATAATTGAATGGGGCAGCTGGTATTCAAATACCTATGATGGCGAATGAAAATTACTGTAAAATCAGTGTTTCATCCTCAAGAAATGAAGCAGGGAAAATCAATGAATTACAAGAAGTGTATGGAGCAGTTGCTATTGATATCCCAATGATGTAGGCTATGACTCACAATAAAAAGGGTGTTCCATCCTCGGTAAATGGTATAGGGAAGAGTGGTGAAAAACAAAATATTCAAGGGGCAGTAGTTGATATCTAAAAGATGGATGCTGGGAATCCTATAAAAAATGATGTCATTATAAGAAGTGTGAGACAATCCAAAAGGAAAAAAGTCCTAGATGATCGAAATGCAACATTGTATGCAAAATGTTGAAAGAAACTTATGTTGCAATAAGCATTTCTAGTGATCTTGCCGTACTGAAAATTTATTCTATTGTGCTAAAATTTATCTTACCAAATTTTGGAAATGTAACAAATGTTGGAAGGCATATATATATATTTAGTAATAAAATTACGGTTGTTTTCTGTACTGTTTGCTTATATTTTGTAAATTTATGTCTTTTTTAGGCTAGTTCTATAGGCATTACAACTTTGGGTTATTCACTGAAATTTTCTTGCATGAGTAGAATTGTATGACATTGTTCTAGAATTGGAATTTCAGTTTCATTAGATAAAGAAACTTACATAAATAAAACAATACATAGCATCAAAATTCTCAATCCACCATCCCCATAACATTCCTATAATATCCACAGTTCCAAGCAAACAACTAGGATCTACCTATGTCACCAAATCTACTCACATCTCATATCCACTAATCACTATCACTCTTTTAATTTCTTACAAATACAAATATATATTCCTACAGTACACAAGTTAAGTTTTCAATTTTGATATTGTTAACTTTCTATCCTGTTATGTACACTTATTGAAAAGTTAAATTTTAAATTACCATTAACATTAAATGCATCAAAAACATAAACATTGCCGAGAAATACACACACACACACATATAAATTTATGTATTAAAACTTGAAATGTATTTACAAACACAACATATATAAATTATGTTATTCCATAGTTCTAGGCTTCTTGGGAGGTTTAGGCTGCAAGTCCTCCTTTTCTAGAGAAGATAAATTTGTACATTCTAGTCTCTTGCCTTATCTAGAAGCTTTTGGTTCTTCAGAAGTTGCAGCAGGTGCATGTTCTGATTTTCATTCTAATTCTTTCACTTTTGTTTCTTATTTGTGCAAACTTTATTTCAATCTATCTATATCTTGGATGTACTTCTTCAACATTTCCACATTCTTCTTATTTTTCTCTTCGTGTTCCTTTTTCCTTTTGCTGAAGACGGCCATTTGCATATTTCAACTCAGACTGAACTTGGGTCAATTTTTTCTTGAGCTGCTCTATCTCTTTCTCCAACTCTTTTTCCCTCAATTCTGTATTATCTAGAGTATACACAAATGCTACTCGCTGAAGTATGTTGTTCTTCTGCAGAGTGGAAATTCGGGATATCAGATCTTCTATCTCAGACTTACATCCCAAATGTTGTGATTCTCTATCCTCCAGTATTTTCAATCTGAGCTCTTTGATCTCATATTCCCTCTCTGCTACCTTGTTTTTCAATGTTTCAGTTATGGTTGACCACGCAGAGAGATCAACTCCATCATTCATTGCTGCAATACCATCCAGGAAGGACTGCACTCGAATTCTTAAGGAGGCATGATAGATTTGTAACCCCTTTTTAACTTTTTTATGAGCTTGTATTGCATTAAAAGCTACATCCAATTCCTTCTTTCTATTTTGTAGGGGACTCTCATACCTTATTAAAGTCTGTTGGTGTGCTAACATATCATAAATTTCACCAGAAATCAGATGCCTACTCTGTCCCTTACCAATTTTAGATTCTTTTAACTTTTCAACTCCTCTAGTCTGTAGTTCTGCAGTAATCTTTTCAAGTTCAACTATTTTTCAGTTCAACTCTTCATCTTTCTTAGCAATTATGTTTTTCATGTTTTCCTCTTTTTTTCTATATTCATTTATCTCAAGTTCATGTCTATTGTAGTCTTCAACAAGGCTGTTTTGAAAGTCAGCCTTCATTATTTCAATTATTCTATTTTTCTTATTGACTTCAGCCATAAATATTGCTTCCTGGGTGATAATAGTATTTAGAGGGGGAATATACAAAACCTATGGTTGATGTTTCAACTTATCTTTCAGTCTCTCTATCGTTTGTTCATCTTTCTTCTGAACAACCATATATTATTCTCTTCATTTCTCATTTTCCTTTCTAAATTCATCATGAATTCTTTCTAGTTCCTTATTAAGAGACTAAAGAACATAGTCTTTCCCTGCTATTTTCCTTCTTGAACTGTCCACTGTCTTCACAAGGGATTCTCGTAATCTAGCAATTTCCTGTAAATAGGGAAAATTTTATGGAGGCTTCAAAAAATGGAATTTGGCAACTTTTTAACATTGAAAATTCCTTCTATCATAAGAGGCCCAGCATTTGAAAGTTTTTAATAGAATATTCCATACTATCCACGTGTTCTTTTCTAACCTTGCAATTACCTGTAAATAGTGAAAATTTTAACGAGGCTTCAAAAATAGGAATTCGACAATTGTTTCTTTTTGAAAAATAGCATTGAAAAATAGGGTCTACCTTTAAGAGGTCCTGAATTTGCATCTGCTTAATCCTACAGAGTTCTACGCTCTATACTGCGGTAAGATACCAATTGGAAAAGTTTTTTCTTTGAAATTCAACTTTTTATTTGAAATGCAACATTTCATCGAATGGCTTAAAACCTATTTTACCATCAAAAAATATTATGGAGAGGAAGTTGTCAGGTGGAATAACTCCCGAATTCTTCTTATTATTTCTCCATAGAATGCCTTTATTTATACATCTATGATGACTCTTGGGATCACACATCCGAGAGTCTCTTCATATTCCTAATATTTACAATAACGTATAATCCTGACGGATTGTATTCCAACAATCCCCCCCTTAATCCGAAGGGGTGTTAGTAAGTCCGAGCATGTTTCTGAATATTTCAAACTTTTCTCATCCAAGTGCTTTGGTGAAGATGTCTGCAACTTGATCATTTGTGGAAAAATGCCGAAGATGGACTGTCTTGGCCTCTACATGATGTCGAATCAAATGATACTTTGTGTTGATGTGTTTGGTTCGATCATGGAATCTGGGATTCTTAGTCAGCTTGATTTCAGAAGTATTGTCGATCAATAATGGAGTGGAGTTCTCTTGTTTTTCTTGCAAATCTTCAAGTATCTTCCTGAGCCATACTATTTCTTTCATTGCTTCAGCTGCAGCCACATATTCTGCTTCTATAGTTGAATCTGTCGGAACTGACTGTTTGCGTGATCTCCATGAGACAACTGCTGATCCAAGACTCATAGTGTATCCAGAAGTTGATAGTCCTGTCTCCTTATCGCCATCAAAATATGAGTCTGAGTACCCAATAAGTTTGAATTCATCCACCTTAGAGTACTTGAGTCCAACGTCTTGAGTCCCCTTCA